>JAOTRH010018953.1:0-22301 GCA_034768845.1 Heliamphora exappendiculata | reverse complement strand
TCTTTTGAAAATATCTAACTCCAGATATTTATAGGCCTCCAAAATATCTTTTTTTTTAAATTTTTGAAATTCACACCGTAACTCCCTACAACTCCAGGAAGCAACCTCGCATGCTCGGTTTAACCAAAACAGGTATCGAAACTATACATACAACAGCAAAAAATGCCAAAAAGGCGTCAAAATACTTAACATGCATATATATCAAAATCAAACGGTACAGGGTCTCACAACTCTCCCCCCTTAAGGAATTTCATTCCAAAAATTCACTACTAGGTTACGAGGTGAACAATTCTGGGTATCGCTCACGAACCCCAAACTCAAGCTCCCAAGTCGCTTCCTCGACCCCGTGATGAAGTCACTGAACTTTGACATAGGCAATCATTCTCCCCTGCAACACCTGTTCCTTCGTATCCAGAATCTTCATAGGACGCTCCTCATACGTTACGTCCTCATCAACTCTCAACTCAGTCCAATCTAACACACGAGACGGATCTGGTTCATACCTCCAAAGCATAGAGATGTGAAAGACGTTATGCACATATGTTAATTGAGGCGGCAAAGCCAGACAGCATGCTACCACCCGAATCCTTTCCAAGATCTCAAATGGTCTGATAAAACGTGGTGATAGCTTTCCGCTACGACCAAATTTCATCAACCCTCTGCGCAGCGAGACCTTTAGAAACACATGGTCTCCCACGAAAAACTCTAACGGTCTCCTCCTCCGAACAATATAACTCTTCTGGCGGCTCTGAGTTGTCACCAGTCGCTGACGAATCACAGTAATCACCTCTGTCGTTCCCCGCACCAAATCGGGTCCCAAAACAGCGGTCTCTCCCACCTCTGTCCAACAAATAGGTGATCTACACGGCCTACCATACAGAGCCTCATACGGTGCCATCCCAATACTGGACTGATAGCTGTTGTTGTATGCAAACTCTGCCAATGATAGATGATCCTCCCAAGAACCCCAAAAATCAAGCACACAGGCTCTCAGCATGTCCTCCAAAATCTGAATGGTCCTCTCAGACTGACCGTCGATCTGAGGATGAAAAGCTGTACTAAAAGTCAAGCTCGTCCCCAAAGCCACCTAAAGACTCTGCCAAAAGCGCCATGTAAAGCGCGAATCTCGATCAGAAACAATAGTCACCGGTACTCCTTGTAGTCGGACTATCTCCTGAATGTATAATCTGCTCAGTCTGTCCACTGAGTCTCTCACTCAAATGGGAAGAAAATGTGCTGATTTCATCAGCCTATCCACCACAACTGAAACAGCAACGTGTCCCCTCGGCAAGCGTGGAAGTCCTGATACAAAATCCATAGTGACATTTTCCCACTTCCACTCAGATACAGGCAACGGCTGCAACAATCCTGTTGGCCTCTGGTGTTCCACCTTTACTTGCTGACAAGTAAAGCAATGAGAAACGAATCGGATCACATCCCTCTTCATCCCTGTCCACCAGAACTGACGGCGTAGATCGTGGTACATCTTCGTGCCTCCCGGATGCGCTACAAGACGTGAGTGATGAAACTCATGTAGCACCTCAGCACGGCACGACTCTGGCACTAACAAATGCCCTAACAACCTTAGACTCTTATCTGAACTCACCACCCATCATGCTGTATCTTTCCCACTAGCAATGCGGTCCCGTATCATCTGAGCCTCCTGATCGGTCCTCTGGGCCTCCAACACATGTGCAACTAAAGCGGGCTGTGAAGCAACTGCATATAAGGTCGCACCTCCCACTATCTCCCCAAGACACAGATAAAACTCCCCAATATCTCCAAGCATAATCCATTCTCGTATAGTCACAGAAGCTAACGAGCCATAAGACCTCCTATTGAGTGCGTCAGCTACGACATTTGCCTTACACAGATGGTACTGTAAATCAAAGTTGTAGTCCTCCAACAACTCCATCCATCTTTGCTGGCGAAGATTCAAGCCCTTCTGTGAAAACAAGTACTTTAGGCTATTGTGATCAGAGAAGACCTCGAAATGTTCACCATAGAGATAATGACGCCATGTCTTCAAAGCAAAGACCACGGCTGCTAACTCCAAATCGTGTGTCGGGTACTTCCTCTCATGTGTCTTCAACTGTCGCAAGCCATAGGCTACAACCTTGCCTCCCTGCATCAGCACGCAACCTAAACCCGCATGTGAAGCATCACAGCACACTGTGTAACCCAAACCTCGCTCAGGAATAATCAACACGGGTGCATTGGTCAATCTCCTCTTCAGCTTTTGGAAAGCTGACTCACAAGACTCAGTCCATACAAACAAGACTCCCTTTCCCGTCAAACGCGTCATCGGTGCTGCAAGTCGAGAGAAGTCCTGTACAAATCGCCAATAATAACCTACCAGACCGAGAAAACTACGTATCTCAAAAAAATTCTTTGGTCACTGCCAATCTGTCACTACATCAGTTTTTGACGAGTCTACTAACACTCCATCCTTTGACACCACGTGTCTAAGGAATCTCACATCTGTCATCCAAAACTCGCACTTCTCGAACTTCGCATACAAGCGATGTTCTCTCAGAAGCTGTAGGACAACATGCAGATGCTCCTCATGCATCTCCCTCGTGGGTGAATAAACTAAAATGTCATCCACGAACACGACTACAAAACTGTCCAAATAAGGGTGGAAGATACGGTTCATCAGACCCATAAATGTAGCAGGGGCGTTCGTCAAACCGAACGGCATAACCAGAAACTCGTAGTGACCATAGCGAGTTCGAAAGGCGGTCTTCGCTATGTCCTCATCCTTGATCCTCAGCTGATGATACCCTGACCTCAATTCAATCTTCGAAAAGCAGTGTGACCCCCTCAACTGATCAAACAAGTCGTCAATCCTCGACATCGGATACTTGTTCTTCACCGTCACCAAGTTCAACTTTCTGTAATATATACACAATCGCAATGAACCATCCTTCTTTTTTACAAAGAGAGCTGGAGCTCCCCACGGCGATATACTCGACTGCACAAACCCCTTATCTAGCAACTCCTGCAACTGCACCTAGAGTTCTTGCAACTCAGCCGGTGCAAAACGGTACGATGGCATAGTGATAGGAGCAGCTCCCGGAATAAGATCAATGGAGAACTCCACATCTCAGTTCGGTGGCAACTCAAATAGATTGTCAGGAAAGACATCTGGGTAGTCGCACACTACAGGAGGTAACACTCCTTGAACCCCAATCGGCTCATCCAACCTGAGCGCAGAAAAGAGAAAACCCAGATCTCCTCGAACCCGAGTGGCACCTGGCATAGACACCAGGCCCTCATCCCGACACCCACAAAGTAAAAGCAGTCACCCTTCGGCGTACAGATCGACACTCTCTGTCGTTCATAATCTGTAAAAGCATGGTAGGTTGTCAGCCAGTCCATCTCTAGGATGACATCAAACGTGGTCATGTCTAGGATGATAAAATCAAACTCTAAACAATGACCGGCGACCTCCAACACACAGGACCTACAAACAAGGTTCAACGTTACATTCCTACTAACTCCGGTCTCCACGCACATGGTACTACCCAACCAGTCCATTTCCAACCCCAAAGCAGATATAAATGTAGATGATATAAATGAGTGTGATGCTCCGGTGTCAATCAGAACACTGGCCCATGATCTAAAAACTCGAAGAGTACCTCTGATCATGGCTAGTGAAACAGTAGCATCAGACGCCATTGGTGCTTTAGAAGCATTGCGATCAGCGAGAACATAAGCCCTGGCCTACGGTAGTCTGGTCTGTCCATCATAACTCTGAGTCGATGGCCACCTCACCGACTGCGCTGAAGTACCTCATTTCGTAAACCTCGACGTCTGTGCCCTAGGCTGCTGCGGAGCCTGTCGCCTCTGTACTGATGAAGAAACTGGTGCTCCTGTCGCACCCTGGGCATTTCCCTCTCTGGGACACTGCCTGCGAAAGTGCCCGGGTTAACCACACCCAAAACAGATAGGTGGGTCTCTCGCATGTGACTGGACGGGCGCTGAACTCTGAGACTGGCCCTTCTGCGGGCACTCAACTGAACGATGTCCCGACTGTCCACAGCAATAACAGATCAATCCTCTCTGCTCTGGCCTTCCTGTCGAGGCCACTAAAAGTGTTGGTGCCTACGACTGCGGTTGTGACGATCCAGCAAAACGGGAACTAGGTCCAGATGACCTCTGGCGCTTGCCCCTGGAACTGTGCATCTCCACTACCCTGCTGGCTCCCACTCTCTCTAATCCTGCGACTATCAGCCAACGAGTTCTCGACCTGGATAGTAGATTCCACCAGCGTGATGTACACCTCCACATCCAGAGCTGCAACCCTATCCTTTATAGCAGGCCGAAGCCCCCTCTCAAACCTCCAAGTGCGTAACTCCTCTGTAGATACCATCTTAGGTGCGAACTGCGACAGATTCGCGAACTTGGCCTCATACTGGACCACAGACAGATTTCCCTGAACAAGGGAGAGGAACTCCTCTCGGTAAGTATCCCTCGAAGACCTCGGGAAATACATCTCCAAGAAGACTCTCGTGAAAGCAGCCCACGTCTCATCCACAGTGATCTTGGCGAACTTCCACCACTCTCTAGCATCTTCCCGCAGTTGGAACGCTACCAACTTTATACGTAAAGCATCCTCCTCAATATCCAGAGTATCAAAGATAGAAGTGGTCACTTCTAACCACTCAGTAGCTACCTTGGGGTTCGGCTCCCTAGAAAAGGTCAGAGGATCCAACCGCTGAAACTCCTGCATAGCTACAGAAGCCCTCGGCTTAGGAACCCTCACGATAGCCCTGGTGGCTTCTTCCATAGCTCTCCTAGTAGCCAACATCTCATGGACGACATCAGCGCCGCCAACATCAGTACTACCCACTTGCTCCTGTGGGGCAGGAGTGTTCCCTTCCTCCAAAACCTGAATATAGGCACGTCCTCGGCCACGACCTCGGCTACGACCCCGTCCCCGCACTCCCTGTGTGGATATAGCTCTATAGGAAGCAATACAAACAGAATAAGCTTTCCTACAACATGCTACTACGTAACATAAACACATAATTATGCTATCACATAGCCACATACGATTATGCAAACACGCCTCACATACCGAGGAGAACTAACAAGACGGACTCGTCAATTTGGATAACGTATTCAGATTCCTTGCTAGAATACACGTCGGCCAAATGCGCTTCTAACTTGGCTCCTAAACATGTTAAACCAAATGCCCGAAGGCAAGACTCGCCAATCCTGAGATTCAACCTCTATACCCATATATACACAATTATCATGCTCAGAAAGCTATTAACATGTTATAAACTAGCATTTAAACACATGCAAGCAAGCATACACAATCAACCTCACCAGGTGATAAACTCCTTTGTCCCATGGCTCTTAGGTATTCAATCCCAGAGCTTTGATACCAATTTATCATGCCCCAAAACCCGGGATTACGTGAAAATCCACCAAACATCCATTTTATTTGAAAATACAGGTTTTCATACATCAAAATATGCCTGCTGAAGCCAATAGAAAATCCAACAAAAGATATCTCTCATAAACAAAAATACATACAGGTTCAACATGCATACAATATATCGCCTAATGGGGTATAAAACCTGCCTTCAGGAACAGGCATACCAAAAAAAAAATTATAAAAGTCTTCCGCCACCACGGGCATTACCAAGCTACTCTTCATCCACATCATCACATGAAAATTATTTTACAGAAAATTTTCACCAGTGAGCCAAAACCCAATAGAAAACAGATAATAAGCTGTAAAGCAGGAATATGTAATCATATGGTGGGAGCGAACTCAACCACAAAACCAAAACAGGTTTTTACGTCATAAAATTCCAAGTTTTCCCACAAACCTCCAGAATAGTTTTTCCTTCACAACAAAGCATTTATACAGTGAAAAATCACATTTTACAGTTGAAGAAAAATAGTAACCAAAACATTACTTTCTCACTCGGATCACACACTGAGGAAAGATAAAAATAGTAATCAAATATTGTTTCCCTCGCAAAATGTACCATCGCGGAAAAGAAGAATAAGATTCTATGTATCGACTCATCACAAGGGGATATAGGTCACAACTATAGACTCCTGTTCAGTATCTAACCCCCAGATATCTTGGGATCGCCTAGATACACACAGGTTCTATACGGAGCTCCACGACGAACCACTTAGTTTACGGCTATGACCCGAGGGAACTAAGCACCCATTCATCTCAGTTTACGGGGACTAACCCGAAGGACCTGAGTACCTACACTGCGCACATTTTTGGACTTACACCGAGGGCAACTCGTGCCACATGCACGTCATCCCGGTACATCTAGATTATCTTCTCAAAATATTTCTCAAAATTGGTACAATATGCATGTACATAAATTCATCCCTCACCGGGAGATCAAAACAAAATATTTTTAAAATATTTTTCCCAAAAGCAGTTATACAATGCATGTATAAGAATGAGATCCAATCCATGAAACCATGGAGATCAAGCCAAAACATGTAAAAACATACACATTTTATGAAAACGTTTTATAAAGCGAGCCTCAACCCCAAGGGTAGCTCCAAACCTCCAATAAACACGTTTTTCTTAAAAGGTTTTCGTGAAAACTCATTTTTCATCAACCAAACCACCCGAGGGAAGCCAACGCTCAACCCCCGAACCACTAAAACATCACCAAACACTCACACAGGGGTTTAGTTGACTGGCCCAAGCCCCCAGTCGACTGAAAATCTCACTGGAAAAGAGGTAACAAAACATAAACAATTTCAGTCGACTAACCGTCCTGGTCTAGACGACTGAACTCCCCAAAAGCTAATTCAGTCGACTGACCACCTCGGTCTAGTTGACTAAACTGCCCAGAAAATGGTTCTTTTTGCTACGGGTTCGTTGGTTTTTTCTCCCAAAGCTCGAATCGAACCTCCAAACACTCATCAAACGCCCTCAAGCATCAACACGCTCAAGCCTCGCACCACAACCTCAAATGGAAACCCTCAAAACACACTTTCATCCACCGAAAACGCGGAAGAACTGTTTTAAATCAAAACCAGATCTAAAACATAAAACCACATTTCATACGTTTTAAGACGGTGAAACAGCATAATATTACATATACAACCCTTATACAGCAGTAGAATCTGGGATCCTACCTCATTGGGTCAAAAACCCAATGCCTCGATCCACGTGCAAATTCGAGCTTCGTCAGAATCGAATTCCATTCGAATGGACGCGTAGACCACGTTGCCGATACTAAGGATCAGCAGTTGGTTTATAAAAAATCAAGCCTCGGGCCCCCGAGAAGTTAGAGAGATGGCAGAGAGAAAAAGGAGAAAACTTAAGAGTTAAGTTTTGAAAATATCATTTGAAAATATCTAACTTCAGATATTTATAGGCCTCCAAAAAATTTTTTTTTTTAAAATTTTAAAATTCGCACCATAACTTCCTACAACCCCAGGAAGCACCCCTGCTTGCTCGGTTTAACTAAAATAGGTATCGAAACACATATATGCATATAACAGCAAAAAAATGCCAAAAAGGCATCAAAACACCTAGCATGCATAAATATCAAAATCAAACGGTACAGGATCTCACACAAACAATGGCATCTTCCACCGAGTAACATGTTACAAAAAAAAAAAAAATAAGCCTTTCACTTTATTCATGTAGTACTTAATCATAAATTTTATTTGTAACATTTGATACGTAATTATAGAAAGAATAATAAAAAATAAACATAATAAAAATAAATAAGTAAAGAATGGTAACTAAGAAATGGCATCTACATATCATTTTCTTGTCCGAAAAGACAAAAGAAAATTATTCCTACTATTTATTAAAAAATTATCCAACATACTAACATCATGCAAGCTAGCCTAGAAACCCTAAGATATATATAAAATAAAATAAAAATGATATAGGCATCACACCACATGTCCTAATTTTCTCCCATGTTTGTACTATTAATTTCTCTCACATTCCTACTGACTATCTTGCATAACATTATCCTACACTCTAACCTTCTACTATCAAATTTAATTAAAAACCACAAGCCTAAAAAGCCATATAATTGTGTATACATAAAAGCTGATAAAAAATAGGTCAATCAAATACATATCTAGCCTAAGAAAGTAAGAATAGTGACTGAAATTGTGGTTTGTAACTAGATGATCCCCCAAACAATTTCCATTCAATTTCCATACTATGAGCACATCCATACTGATGGCTCATACAATTCACTTACTTTACATGGATTGAGTTGTATGATACAGAAATGGCATCTTTCTTGCAAGTTTGGTATCAATCCGAGCTCATTTGACAATTTTAGAACCTACGCAAAAGAAAAAAAAAGAAAAAAAAAGTTACTAGGCTTTTAGAAATGCCAAATTGTCTAGCTTAAAAGTTATCATTTTAGAAACTAAAGGATAACCCGTTCCTAAAGACACTACTATCATTTTCTAGATCACTTAATGACTTGCAATGATGACTAAGTTATAAGGTACATAAGGAAAATGTAAAAGAATTGATAGTAATAGATCAATAGATTGTTCAAATATTTAGATTTAATAATAACACCGTATCTATTAGAAAATGCACAATACTCGGATAGGTCAAATTGTCAAGGGGATCTTCAAATGAAACAATACATACACAAGCTAGAAAAGAAAAAAACTAATAAATGAATAAAATTTAGCCTAACATTTCATATATAAAGAAAATAATATGCAATAACTTCATTGTCTAAATTTTTTTTACATAGGAATAACCCATACGGTACCTAAAGGCTCTCCCAAAATATTTTTTTAGCGCATGACAATTTATAAGCCACCTACCATTTCAACACTTAACTAAGAGTTGGTGATATAAACAACCTATAAACAATTGTATAAATGAGTAATAAAAAAGGATGACTAAGAAAAGCCACGCAAAAATTTAGGTAATCCAAAAAGAATTGGGTATTGAACTTACTCGCCAAGATATTGGTAACCCATTAACTTAATTGGTTAAAACAAACTTGCACTTAACTCAATGAACTTGCTCAACCCTTTCATAAGCGCGGATCAAAAACTCCTTGGCCTAAAATTTTCCAAGAAAAAACAGACATATGATTAGTTTATAACACTGCTATTTTGTCATGTCCAATGCATATGTAGACACATAAACATAATTAAGATTCAAGAGTACGTAGAATGGATAGAGCACCTCGGAAGTCAATAGAGGGAAAAGAAAGAATAAAATACTACCAACCTAATCGATTCCAAAAGTACCAAAAATTTGGTTTTGGGCGTTTATGTACTCCACTACAATGGTGGTCTTTGTGAAAATTGGCAACCCAAAATCCCTTGTGTAGTTGCAATATTTTGAGACTAAATAAAGGTAAAAGGTATAAAAATTGAAGAGGGGTGGTAATAAAACAAAAAGGTTTGAAACTAATCCATCCATCAAAACCATTTTCACATAAACACAAATAAACACAAATAAAAATATTCGTGAATATTACAATAAAAAAAGAAAGATTTTGAGGAAAGAAATAAAAAGGAGGAACAACTTGCAACCCAAAACCTTTGCAACCAATTTCCGACCAAGTACCACCACCCTTTGTTTAAAAGTTGAAACTAGCTTCCACAACAAACAACTCCTGCCATCTAAATACAAAGAGAGCTAATTTATTGACAAATTATGAAGAAAACTTCAACTCTACTTAAATAATTAGTATGTCTATTTGAAACCAATGACAAAAGCAAGCTCGAATCTTTCATAAAAATTATTCAATAGTTCCTAGTTTCAAAAGGGAACTCTAACCTCACGTGCAACAGAAAGCCAGGGAGGAAAGAAAGGAAGAAACAGACCCGTAAGAATTGGAAGTAACACGCCATTTGTTATTCTTCTTAGTGGCCACAACAAAAATGAGTGAAAATAATTGTAATGAAGAGAACAGAAGAACAGGGTAATGGAGAATTGAAGAAGAATTGTAAGGAAATTGTGCTTTGACTAAATTCTCACTTTTTACTAGATGGGTCTCTTGATCCTTTATGTGTGGCTCAACCATAATGAGATTGTGTTGGACGATCTTTTCAGTTCTTTCAACAATCACTTCATTGATTGACATCTCCATATGATCAAGTGTGGTGGTGGAGGTTTCTAAACCATATTGATTTCACCTTTGGCATAATATCATTTTTGATAAGAGTATAACAACATTGATTTCCTCTACAATAGCCCCATAATAGAAAGTTCTATATATAGTTGGTTGAGGCATTTCGTTGAACACCTTACGTGCAACATCAATAGGTGAATAGTTATATGTAAGTGTATATATTGAGGGCGGATAAAACTATAGGATTGAAGCCCAGCCCAAACATCAAACAGGTTCAAACGTGCCTTAAAAGGGCAGCCCATTGATTGTTCGGCCCATGACGAGTTCAAGCCACCCAAAAAAGGGACAGCCTACCAGACTCAAGCCCAAGTCAACTCGGGGCTAAGTGATAACCCAAAAAGACTCCGTTCCCGTTACGACAGTTTGAAAAATGGAGTATGTTAGCCCAAGGGCTTTTTTATTTTGATTTTGATGATTTCATATTTTATTTTCTAAGAATAAATAGATTTAAAAGAATAATATTTTATGTTTTCAAAATAAAAGTGTTAACATAATTTGGACAATTGAGTTGGCACCTTTAGCCAAAAGAAATGACTCAATTATCAAAATGATTAAAACACTTACATATTCTTGAAAGAGAATATTTTGTGTTGAACCTAATTAAAATTTAAGTCAAACACTTTTAAGGCAAAGAATAGTTGAAGCATATCGAGTGTGTCAACACCTTTGAACAAATGGTTTAACACCCGAACAGTTTTATGAAATTACTTTCAGGTATCAAAAGTCAGTGTCGACACAAATAAGTTGTGTTAACACAAAAGAGCTGAAACTCTTAGAAAAATGTGTCGACACAAAAGAACCGAGCTTGCCTAAAGAATTTTGGTATCCGGTCATTTGAGTCGACACAAATGAAAAATATGTCAACACAAAAGAACCAAGGTCACCTGCAGATTTTGAGTGTCGACACAAAATAGACGACGAGTCGACACAAAAGTCCCGAGCCCGCCTAAAGAATTTTGGTGTTGATACCAAAGTACAAAAGTGTCGACACAAATATACTGATGGTTCCTATAGAATTAAGTGTTGACACCAAAGAAGACTTGAGTAGACACAAAGTGTCTCTTCCCGGATTCTAAAGTTCAAATGAGTCGACACCAGATTCAAATGTGTTGACACCGTTGTGCTGGTGAGAAAGCTTGCAGAAATTGTGTCGACCCCTCAAAAGAAATGTGTCAACCCAATCACCTAAAGGATCCTCACCTAGACTTGTTGTGTCGACACCAAAGGCAGTTATGTCGACACCTGCAATGAAATTCCTAATTCGCAGCAGATCTCAACGGTTGAATTTTTAGCATTTATTACTCATACCTACCTCTAACGGTCATGAATACACAAGAGCTTATATAAGGAGTAATTTGTCAGCATTTAATCTCTCTAGAGACCTACAATTACTATTCTATTGCTTGAATCAATTTTATTACTCTCAAGCTCATATTTATTGCTGAAACTCTAGCTCTTGCTCCTTATCTCTCTTTACCTTCTCATTTATTGTAATTCAATTTTTGTAAAGAGAGTGAATGCTTCTCATTAATTTTCTCATTTATTGTATTCAAGGGTGAGTCACCCTGTATTATTTGAGTGAGTGAGTGAATTTCATCAAATAAGAGTTTAAGAGAGATTAGAAGAAAACATGAGCGTGCTTTTATTGTATCTTCTTGAAGTTGAAATAGACTTTTGAATATGCCCATAAATATTCATTTACTCAAGCGAAGCCTAGAAGTTGTAAAGACTTGAAATGCGCCCGTGAAGCATTCTCTATAGTGAAAATACTCAAGGGGTAACTTGAGGAGTGGACGTAGACTTGGAAGAAGCCTAACCACAATAAAATCTTTGGTGTCTGGTACTATCTCTCTATTCCTAATCTTTTTCATATTTGCTTTGTTTTAATCCTTACTTGCTTTGCTATAATTGTTTGTAATATTAAAAGGTTTTCAAAAAAGTTTTAAATTTTGTTATTATTTTTTAAGACCCAATTCACCCTCCTCTTGTGTTGTCTAGAACTAATAATTGGTATAAGAGCTTGAGCTCTTGTTTTTTACTTAATCGTCTAAGAGTTTTTTATGGCAACCACTAGCATCGGATCTATCCAATTCGAAGGTCAGTCGACCAATAGATCTCCTCTGTTCAATAGAACAAATTACAATTATTGAAAAGCTAGAATGAGAATCTACATTTAAGCCGTAAACTATGACCTTTGGCAGGTTATTATAAATGGACCCAAAAGACCCACCAAAATTGTTGAAGGGGCTGCCGTCTCTAAACCTGAGACTGAATGGACTGAAAATGATATTTAGAAAATTTAAAAGAACGCTAAATCCATGAAATTCCTATATTGCTTACTTGACCTAAATGAGTTCAATAGGATCTCTACATGTGACACCGCAAAAAAAGAGAGGATAGACTTGAACTGACCCATGAGGGTACAAATCAAGTGAAAGAGTCCAAAATTAGTCTGCTTGTGCATAACTATGAATTATTCAAAATGAAATATGATGAAACCATTTCAGATATATTTACTCGCTTCACTGACGTTATTAATGGACTAAAGTCTCTTTGCAAGATTTATACAAATGCAGAAATGGTAAAAAAATTCTTAGGTGCATGCCTAAGAATTGGGGAGCTAAGGTCACAGCTATTCAAGAAGCTAAAGACTTCAACACGCTCAGTCTAGAAGAACTTCTTGATTTTCTCATGACCCATGAGATGAACATAAAGATGGACGATGAGGATGATAACAAAAAGAAGAAAGGCATTGCCTTCAAATCCTCAAAAAGACTCCTCAAGTGATGAGAATAAGGATATGACCTTCGTCACAAAAAAACTCAAAAGGTTTCTTAGAAATAAGAAAACAAGGAGGAAGAAAGTTCTTTAAGAAGGAAGGACATCAAGGTGAGCCTACCAAATTCAAAGGCAACTCAAGCAGATTCAAGAATGACTTTAAGAAAGAAGAAATCATTTTCTATGAGTGTAAAAAGTCTGGACACGTCAAAGCTGAATGCCCTCAACTCAAAAAGCAATTTAAAAAGGGTTTCAAGAAAGCCATGATAGCTGCATAGGGCGAAAGCGATGATAGTAGTTCTGAAGATGAAAAAAAAGAAAACGAAGTAGCTAATTTATGCCTCATGGCTAGAGAAGATGATGAGGTAGCTCTTGATCCTTTTTCTTTAGAAGAATTGCAAAGTGCATTTGAAGATTTGCGTGATGAGTTGAAAAAAATGGGTGCAAAGAATTCTATTTTAAAAAAGTTAGTTCTTTCCTCCTCAACTAAAATTGAAACTTTGAAAAGTGAAAAATCTGTTTTGACAAAATAAGTTTCTATTTTGAAGGATGAAAACAAAGTTTTGAGTGAAAAAATTGAGGATCTTACAAAAACCGTTTACAAGCTCACTCAAGAAAAAAACAACTTAGATAAATTTCTTGACATGCAAAAATATATTTTTGATAAAGCTGGGATTGGGTATAAACCCAAGAAAAAATAAAAGTTCTTAAGCAACATTTTTGTCAAAGCATTCTCTAATCATACAAATGCCAACTGTTTTCACTGTTATGAGCATGGACACACTGTCACACACTGTCCACATAGAAAATACTCAAATAATTCCGTCAAGAATGCTTGGGTTCTTAAAGGAATACATCCTCAAGGAATTGACATCAAAGGACCCAAAAAAAATTAGGTACCAAAAATTAAAACTTAATTCTCCTTGTAGGTATATTTCAAATCCTCATTCAAGGAGAGAATGCGGTATCTCGATAGCGCTTGCTCAAGACACATGACAGGCAAATCGATATTTGCGTTTCTCAAACTAAAAGATGGTAAATTTGTGACTTTTGGAGAGACAATAGCAAAGGAAAAATTATAGAAATTGGCTGTATTGATAAAATTCATTCTCCTTCTATTAAAAATATTTTGCTTGTTGATGGTTTGAAACATAACTTTCTTAGCATAAGGCAACTCTATGACAAAGACCATAAGGTTGTCTTTGATCATGCTAAGTGTGTCATTGAAGATTCAACCAATAACAAAATTATCTTTGAATGTCAAAGACATGAAAATATTTATACATTTACTCTCAATGATCTCTCTAAGAATGACACCAAGTGCTAAGCTGCCTTAAGTGATAATAGTTGGTTGTGGCATAGAAGGCTTGGACATGCACACATGAACTTAATTTTTAAACTTTTGACAAAGCGATTAGTGATTGGGTTACCTCAAATCAAATTTAAAAAATACAAAGTGTGTGATATATGTCAACAAGGCAAACAAGTTAGAAGTTCTTTTCATTCCAAAAATGAGATTTCAACTTATAGGCCTCTACAACTATTGCACATGGACTTATTTGGTCAAATAAGAACTTTAAGCCTTGGAGGAAAGAGATATGCCTTTGTTATCGTTGATGACTTCTCTAGATACACTTGGGCGTTATTCTTAGCTCATAAGGATGAAGCCTTTATCTCTTTTGCAAAACTATCTTGGAGAGTTAGAGTTCAAAATGAAATTTTTTTTTTCAATTACAAGTATCCGAAGTGATCATGGTAAAGAATTTAAAAATAAAGATTTTGAAAAGTTTTGTGATGAAAATGATATTAACTATAACTTCTTTACTCCTAGAACCCTTCAACAAAATGGAGTTGTTGAGAGAGAATAGGATATTGAAAGAAATGGTTAGAACCATGCTCTGTGAAAATAATCTATCACGATACTTTTGGGCCGAGACTGTCAATACTGCTTGTTTTTATCATAAACAGAGTTATGATAAGAGCTTCTCTCAAGAAAACTCCATATGAGCTATGTAATGGACGAAAACCTAATATTAGCTATTTTCGCGCATTTGGGTGCAAATATTTGGGTGCAAATAAGAGCTTCTCTCAAGAAAACTCCATATGAGCTATGTAATGGACGAAAACCTAATATTTTGTTTTTAGGCAAGTTTGACGTAAAATCTGATGAAGCTATTTTCTTAGGATATTCTATATCTAGTAAAGCGTATAGAGTATTCAACAAAAAAACCTTAGTTATTGAAAAATCTATACATGTTGTTTTTAATGAAACTAACCTTGGTTCTTCAAAAACTTTTTGTGAAGATAACTTGTTAGACATAGAAAAATGTGTTGAAGATATCTTCATCAAAGAAAAGGAAGAGCCAAATCAAGAGAAAGCTTCAAATTCTCAACAAAATGTAGTCCAACAGGTTACTGAATCTTCAAATCTAGAAAATTTAGATTTACCTAAAGAATGGAGGTGTGGTCATGGTCACCCAAAAGATCTTATCATTGGTGATCCATCGCAAGGTATTAAAACCCAATCATCTCTACAAAATGTTTATGGTAATTTAGCATTTGTTTCCCAAACTGAACCAAAGTATTTTGAGAAAGTTGAAAACTATGAGTTTTGAATCTTGGCTATGCAAGATGAGCATAATCAATTTGAAAAAAATAAAATTTGAATTTTAGTCCGAAGATCCAAGGAACACTTCATCATCGGTACAAAATAGATTTTTAAAAATAAAATAGATGAGAATAGAGTAGTTCTTATGAACAAAACTCGATTGGTAGCTCAAGATTACAATCAAGAAGAATGTATCGATTTTGTTGAGACTTTTACTCTTGTGGTTAGGCTTGAAACTATTAGGATGTTGCTTACTTTTGCATGCTTTAAAAACTTCAAACTCTATTAAATGGATGTCAAAAGTGCATTTTTAAATGGATTTATTTCTGAGAAATTTTTTGTAAAACAACCTCATGCTTTGAAAATTCAGATTTTTCAAATTATGTTTACAAACTTACCAAGGCTTTTTATGGTTTAAAACAAGCACCTAGTGATTGGTATGAAAGGCTAAACAAATTTTTGATTGAAAATGAATTTTTAAGAGAAAAAATAGATACCACTCTTTTCATCAAGTCTCAAGAAAATAACATGCTAGTTGTACAAATTTATGTAGATGATATTATCTTTGGTGCAACTAACGAGTCTTTTTACAAGAACTTTGCTAAGTGTATGCAGGAAGAATTCGAAATGAGCATGATGGGTGAGCTCAACTATTTTCTCAGGCTACAAATTAAACAAACTCAAGAAAGAATATACATCAATCAAGCTAAGTATACTCGGGACATATTGAAGAGGTTCGACATGCTAAAGGCAAAATCCATGGGAACTCTAATGTGTCCTACAATGAAACTTGACAAAGATAAAGTTGCCATAGTAGTGGATGAAAAGCGTTATAAAGGTATGATTGGATCTCTCTTATATTTAACTGCTACTCATTCGGATATTATGTTTATTGTTTGCATGTGTGCTAGATATCAATCAAATCCAAAAGAATCACATGTGACCGCTGTTAAATGCATTTTTAGATACCTCTTAGGTAAACAAAATCTAAGATTATTTTATCCTAGAAGAATAGCCTTTGAGTTATTTGGCTATTCGGATATTGATTTTGCCGGATGTAAGGTAGATAGGAAAAGTACTAGTGGAACTTGTCAATTCCTAGGACAGTCGCTAATCTCTTGGTTTAGTAAGAAAACAGAACTCAGTGGCCTTATCTACAGCCGAGGTCAAGTACATTGCAGCTGGAAGCTATTGTGCACAAGTTCTTTGGATAAAATAACAATTAGAGTATTATGATTTTCACTTAGATCATATTCCTATAAAATGTGATAACACTAGTGCAATAAATATATCCAAGAAATAACACTAAAGAACCAAGCATATAAAGATTATACATTATTTTAGAAGAGATTATGTACAAAAAGATAATATTGAACTTGAATTTATAGGCACAAATTACCAATTACCGAACATTTTTACAAAACCCTTAAATAAAGAAAGAGCATGCTATACGAGAAGAGAACTTGGTATGTTATGTGCTCCTAATTCATGATTAATATGCCATATTATCCATGTTTTTTCATTGCATCTCAATGCTTTTGATGTTCTTTCTTGACATGTGAAAATGTGTCGACACCACTTGAAAAAGTGTCGACACAATTATGTGTTGTGTTGACAACAAAACTGTATAGAAGTGGCACGGCAAGAAAAGTGTCGACCCATTTCTTTATAGTGTCGACCCATTTTTGTTCCTTGACTCTCGGTAAATTTGTACCGATACAAAACTTAATCGTGTAGACCCAAATAGTCGAATGTATCAACACCTTTTGAAACAGTGTTGACACCATTTCCTGTTTCGTATACCCACACTTTGGCAAGAAAACGCATCGACACAAATTTTAACGCCTATATAAAGAGGCGTCGGTCCCCCAAACATCACATCATTTCCCCCTCTTTCTCTACATAACTGTCCATCTCTCGCATTTTTTTTCAAGAAGGATGTTGACTCCTCCTCATCTTCTTCTTCCTTCAATCTTCAATTTCAACCCAAACCATTCATAATGCCTCCAAAAACGATGGAAAAATGGGCAAAACGAATCAGCGAAGGGAGTTCCTCAAGCCCTAGGACGTCCAAGAGTAAGAAAATGACTCCCATAGTGGCGACGACGACAGCACATGCACCGGTTGCAATGGCGGAGGTAATAAATTTCAAAACCCCCAAATTTTGTCAACTCTATTTTACATAATTTGTGTATCAAAAAGTAGTTCCCGACCGTAGCATAGATTTTTTTTTTCGACGCTATTGAAATGAGATTTAAAGATCTCTTTTCAAGTCTTGGGTGAGAAAGTGTCACGCAACAAACCCCAGGCCACGTGAAACACCCAGCCTGAGAATAATCTCTCAAAATAAACATACATGCATTGTATATAATTTCTAAATGGCATACATTACAAGGCTCCAACGCCGAGAAATATGTAATAAGCATACATGATACAGATAGAAACATAAAGGAAGATTGTAACACTTCTACCTTTCCAGCACCTCCAGATCAACTAGTGTGACCGGTACCTGAAAAAAAGCAAATCCCACACCGTGAGCCAAGGCTCAGCAAAAACTAGACAAGCATGCAGTATAAATAAAATATGTTTGGAAATTGAAGTACAGGTTTAGACTCTCTTTCAAGCCTTAAAAATAATTTTCACATGCAAACGGGAAAGTGAGGATACAAATCATCTTTTGACTCACTCACAAGAGCTCGAAAATTGTTAAAAAAGGGATTTTTAGATCGCGATTCACATAACTCTTAAAATAGTTTGAAAATTGGTCTATCCGTCCCATAATGCTATACATGCAATCCATGATACATACAATCGGCCCTCACACGCCGCAATCACAGATCTAACAACCGGTGGTTATACACCGCAACCACAGTCCTAACACTTAGACAAAGATCCATACATAAACATACATTCTTGGAATAAAACTGTATACTATGGGGTAAAATCATAGATCAAACCACGGGTTAAAACCGCAAACCAAACCACGGGATAAAATTGCAAACTTTACGGTAAGCCACGGGATGGAACTGCCGACTACGGATTATACTACGGGATAAAACCGGATGCCACTGGATAAGACCGCATATCACGGGATAACACCGCATATTACAGGATAAAACTAAACATCACAGAATAAAACCAAAAACTACGAGATAACACCGAACATACCTATGCATAACCTAATCAGGATTTAAATGCATAAAGTCACGTAATGTCACTACGTTTCACAAATCACGTCACATGCTACACACGCGACTCACATAATACCTGCAAGCCATGCAACATATACCATATGCATTCATTCCGCATATTCCACATAACCATGCCTACAAAACTCCTGAGTTTTAAAACATGCAACAACGATACACGTAATGATACCAAAACCATGTAATTCACTTACATAAGCCATGCATAATAAACCACAATTATAAATGCATAAGACCAGCTATAAGCGCACATAGCCATATAACCTCAAACCGGACATCCCCTGCCACAAAACCCTACATCTGTTTACCCGAATAGCCCATCCACAAATCGGGACCCGTCCACCCACCGGGACAACCAACACCTAACCCGGAGATCAACACCTAAACCTCCCTCAGACCAATTCTTACCAGAACCCAACCTTAAAATTGAACCACGGACCTACATGTCCCAAACATAACCAACACGCACATAACCGTGCCACAACTCCTAAATTCTAACCATGCACGTCAACCCAGGGACGTCATCTAAACGGTACACCTGAGCCCACAATACGACCCCCAAACCACCACACGATCAACCAAACCGCAAAAGGAATCCACAGGTATTTGAATCAACTAATTCCCACAAATTAATCAATTGAATACGATAGGACGCCATTCGGACACCAAAACCACGAACACAAAACTGCCCAGGTTCAGTCGGCCGAACCCCATGGTCTAGTCGACCGAACAACACACTAAAAAACCACAAAAATGCTTCAACGCACAATTCAGTCGATCGAACCCCTCGGTTTAGTCGACCGAACCCAAAAACCAAGATCCATTCGACTAAACCTATGAGTTCAGTCGACCGAACTCACCCAGAAATCATTTTTTTTGTTACGGGTTCAGCCCTCTAAACCTCAAATCGAAGCCTCTAAACTCCAATCCAACATCCTCAAACACACACATGCCTGGGCCTAGCACCAAGACCTCAAAGGAAACCCCCGACACCCGATTCCATCCACGAAATTGACGAAAAATAGATTTTAAACCCAAAATCCAACGTTTATAGAAAATTAGATCTATAACAATTCTACCTGTAAAAATACACCCGATTATACGTAGCACTCTTATAAAACATACAAGTCTAGAATTCTACCTCGGTAAGTTCAAAACTTGACATCTCGATCCACATACAAAACTAAGCTTCGCTGGAATGGAATTCCGTTCAGATGAATGTGTAGCCCACCGTGCCAAAGGCAAGGATCCGCTGCTGGATTGTCAAAAATTGAGTCCTGGTCCCCTAAGAACTTGGAGAGAAGGCAGAGAGAAAATAGGAAGCTTGTTGGAGAAGTTTTGAAAAAATATCTTTATATAAATATCTAACTCCAGATAATTATAGGCCTCCAAAATATTTTTTTTTGAAATTTTTTGAAATTCGCACCACAATGGCCCACGGCCCCGAGAACCTACCCCGCATGCATATCTAAGCACGATCATGCATCGAAAGCAATAAAAACATGCTCAAACAAAAACACGTAACGCGCGTCCGAAAATGCCAAAAAAGAAAACGGGTCAGGGTCTCACAACTCTACCCCCTTAAAGGAATTTTGCCCTCGAAATTCAACTCAAGGTCGAAAAAATAAACCGTCGATCGCAACCAACACAGGCACACGAGATGGTCAATCAAACCATTCCTATGATATAGTCAAATAAGGTCAGGTATCTTAAACAATGGCCAACTATATCAAGGACACGGGATCTATAACTCACCCCCAGCCTCACATCGTCACTAGCCACTGCCTCAACACAGCACATCATCCACCGAATCTATCACCAACTCCCCAAACAGATGCAATAAAAAAACTGGTCCAAAGCCTGCATACTTAGAAAGTACCTCTGCTCGCTGAAGGTATGTCTACATCATTCAGCACGACTGGTGCCCTGGAAGCTACGAGGGAATACGCCTAGGGCAATCCCACTCTGGCTTGTCCACCAGAACTTGGCGTTGTCGGTTGCCGCACCGACTGAACTGAAGTTTCCCTATCTCTCACTCGGGAAGTCTGTATTACCGGATACTGCTATCGAACCTGTACAAATGAGTCATCTGGAGTGCCCACCATGCTCGACGTATACTCCCTCTGGGGACAAGTCTTGCGGATGTGTCCAGGTTGACCACATCTGTAACAAACCGGTAACTCCGTCCCCTGCGTTTGATCCTGTATGGAACTCTGAGCCTGCCTCAACTGTGAGTCTCGAGACTATCTCGGCTGCGAGTAATCTTGTACACGATGCCCCGACTATCCACATCGATAACATCCGGCCTCCCTCTGCTCTGGCCTCTCTGACGAAGCCACTGATGGTGATAGTGTAGAGAACTGCTGTGATCCAGATGGATGAAAATTGGGACCAGAGGGCCTCTGCCTCTTGTTGGAACGCCTAGCTGTCTGGGCCTCTACTCTGCTCTGCGGTATCCTGGACTCCTTGGAAGCTTGGATCTCAATCATGGTGTTCTCTACCCTCGTTGCTGCCTCCACCAGCTCCGTGAACACACGAATACCCATCGCTACCACACGCTCTCTGATCGCCGGTCTCAGACGCCGCTCAAACCTCATAAAACGCAGCTCGTCTGTGCTCACTAGCTCAGGTGCAAACCGGGACAAGCACGTAAACCTGGACTCATACTGCATGACATCCATTGCCCCCTGGGTAAGAGTGTAGAACTCTTCCCTGTACAAATCTCTCCTCGAAGCTGGGAAGTATTTCTCCAGAAACATTCCCGTAAAAGCTGCCCAAGTAACTCCCGCAATAGTCTTGGCATATTTCCACCAAGCGCGAGCAGCCCCTCTCAGCTGAAAGGTGGAAAAAGAAATCTGCAACTCATCCTCCATAATCTGCAGTGTGTTAAGGATCCGTGTCACCAACTCCAACCACTCAGTCGCTACAATAGGATTAGGATCTTCGGCAAAGGTAGGCGGATCCATGCGCCTAAACTCCCACATTTCCATAGTAGCCCTAGCCTCAGGCACCTTCTCCCTAACAACCTCGCCTCTAGAGGTCTCAACCAACTGCTGGATAGAACCAACCAGCACATGCAACAACTCCGTCTCGTCCATCGGTCCTAGGGGAGCATTTGCATCTCCAGCATCAGGGATAGGAATATTCCCTTGGCCAACAGCACGGCTACGGCCTCGACCACAGCCTCACCCTCGTCTCGCCGACATCGCGTCTATATGAAAGCACTTAGCATGAACATAAACGCTAAACACTTAGCATGGTAACACATAGCCACATAGCTTCGTGCTAAACAACTCCACATATACCGAGGAGAATCAACAAGAATGACACGTCAATTTGAATAACCTACTCAAATTTCCTGCTAGAAATCACGTCAGCTAAATGCGTTTCTAACTTGGGTCCCAAGTTTGTTAACCCAAACACCCAAAGGCAAGACTATCACTCCTAAGATTCAACCTTCATGCTCACATATACACATCATTCACATATGACCTGCATGCTATCACGTTCATGTTATCAAAACATCTAAACACATGCAGTCAAGCACACGCAATCAACCTCACACGG
>JAOTRH010018912.1:0-22307 GCA_034768845.1 Heliamphora exappendiculata | reverse complement strand
CAGTATGTAAAATACACTTTAAGTTACTTAAATTATGTTTATTTTAATTTAAAATAGGCATGAATCGGTGCATTAAATATTAGATTGTATATGAATTTATATTTAGACAAATGAAAAATAATGCCAACTTAATATATATACCAATTAGCAAATTATCCGTATTTAAAGACATTTTCAATATAATTTTATACATAATTATTTTATTTTATTTTTAAAAAATTTATGCATTTTGATTTATTATTCAAAATTAATCAAATGATTCAATTATATTAAGAAGTATCTTTACATAAGGGTAATTTGCTAGTGTATATATATATATATATATATATATATATGTGTGTGTGTGTGTGAACCAATTCTTCTCCATTTAAAAAAAAATTAGGGTCTCTCTCTCTCTCTCTCTCTCTCTATATATATATATATATATATATATGTGTGTGTGTGTGAACCAATTCTTCTCCATTTAAAAAAAATTAGGATCTCTATATTTTTATTTTTTTAATTCCTATAGTGTGCTTATTTTATTGATCTAAATAGTATATATTGTTAAACTTGCTAACAACGTGAGCTTTACAAAAAAATTAAATCAATCAAAAATAGATAACTAGATAATTGGATCATATAAATTCTATAAAAAAAATTATAAAACTTATTTCCAAAATCAAATTTGTCGTTTATTTTTTTAGAGTGAATGTCTTCCGACTATGTTATTATCGGTGTAATACCTAAATATTCTCAATTGGCATAGTCTATAGTTTAAACGGTTCATATTATTAAACTAATCTACCAAAATATCTAAAAAAGAAAATGGAAAAATCTCTATTTATTAGTAAATGGAGAGAAGCTGCATCCATATATATATCTACTTTGAGCTACTTTATAAACAGCATTAATTCCACTGAATTCTTAACAAAACCATCTCACAAGCCCAAGAGAAAATCTCTATGTATAGACTTCATAAAATCCATGACCAGCCTGTCTCACAAATTAGAAAAGACTGTCATTTTCTAAACAGCAACATCTCACACTATGGTCGAGTGCCCAAATTATGAATCTAATTCATCAATTCACAAACTACTGCTCTAAAGATAGGAGCATTAAAGCAATTACATATAGAATGTGAAAGGTGTCTGCTTCTTTTGGGTAGAAGGAACTTTTATCACCTCTCTGCCTCCAACTTCTTACATGGGGAGCCTAAAGATACTCAAAACTTCCAAGAAGATTCACACTATACCCTAGCCTAAATAAAGGCTGTAGATAGTGGGGATGAGCTCCCCTTCATACTATCTTTCTTCCATACCCTTGGTAACTTTATTTTGTGAAGTTTGGTAAACCAAGAACGATAATTCGAATCGTTTATCTCATAAATGCTATAGAGAAAATCATCTATGACAAAATTAGTTTGATTGGACATCAATAGTACGTACATGTATAAATTATATTTTGTTTTACAAAGTCGGCAATTTTTGTTTAAAAATGAATTATTTGAGTTTAAGCCATTTATTTTGTAAAACAAAATGCAATTTGTTCATGTATATATCTATATTCAATCAAACTAAATTTTTTTGTATAAATGATCTTCACTGAGGGACATACGACATCGAATCATCTTTATGAACCTATCCTAGGCTAGACCCACAAAAAAAGTCTCGAAGAATATAAATGGAAGGGAGTATATATGAAGAGAAGCTTCTCCCTATACAGTGAAGTAAACAAGACACAAGGGAGGTCATATATCATTATCATATGGCACCTTGAATGTTTACACAAATTGAAAAAAAGGGAGATGGTGATCAATAAGATAAAAGAGGAACAGTTTTTTAAAAACTTTTTTAGTTTTTTTGTTTTTTCACATGAAGTTATTGCATTATGGGCAATTAGGGTTTCTACCTGGGCCACCATAGTAAAAGTAGCTGCCCCAATCACCATTCTTGCCAGGTTGAACATCATAGCAACTGGGTTGCTCAGTGAAGGTTCCAATGTCTTTAGGAGCCCTAAGATTGTTTGAGCCATCCACAATTTGGATGTTCCTGAAGTAACTGGCTTTACCAAACCCTTCCTCAGGGAAATGCCCACTCCCCATTTGAGTGGTGGTGTGTCGGCCATCCGGCGCCGAGTTCACCACCTCTCCACCCCACTCAATCATCGACGCGCTGTCGGAAAGGTACGAAAACAGGAAGGCTGGCCAGTAACCCAGTACATAATCATTCCCAAACTGCATCCACCAGTTTCCTTCTTTTGGGTCCTACCAAATTAAATCATAACACCCACAGTCAGAAAAAAGTAATTAAAATAATTTTGTGGGACACCCTCAAATCTCAATAATAATAAACGTTCAATGTTAAATGTAATGTGTGGATTGTTGGGGGGTTTTAGAAAATTAAGTTTTTAATGAAACAATTTTCTTCAATTGGATTCAAGGTTAGCACAACTTCATTTCATTCAAGAATTGAAGGCGAGAATCGTGACACAGAAATAAATATCAAATCAGATCTTCTTTTTTTGTCGTATGATTCGCTTAATCACCAACCATTCACTGAATAGTAAATAACACAATGACAAAAGATTTAGAATTTAAATACGCATTTTACGGATACGAATGAAGTTTCACAAATGTGCATATATCTTTCAAAGAATCTTGCTTCTTCGCAGTCCAACCCATGGACTGCTGCACAGTACAGTCCGGGCGAGTCGAGTCTGCCTCAGTCCCACATTGATGATTTAAACAGTTCTTATTCTTTTCAGTGTATAAATCATCGCCACCATACATTTTTTTAAGACAAATGTCATTTGTTCGAAACCAGTTTATCTTGATTTTTTACATGGATAATCTACGTTCTGTGAACAATAAATAAATAATTCAAATCATCAAAGTAGAACTAAAATGGCCCTAAAATGGCCCCACTCGCTTGAACTACAGCAGTTCATCACATGGGACGCAGAGAAATCAGACCCTTTTCCAAACGTAATACTTTTTTTTTATCCATGTTCTGGTAGGCAGTGAGTAGAATTTTCTTTTGTTATATATGGGTTCAGACATATAGAGTTAACAAACATATAGGCACAGAAAAAGAAAAACACTCACATATGACCATATGTCAGAGATTCTCTGCATTTTCCAGTAATCTACTATACATATACAAATAATTAAATATTTATCTTTGATGGACCACATTACAACATTTTGTTTGTACTCCAATTTTAAAATAGATTCCTTTGAAATTTGCAAAAGAATTAAAGGGTATCAGAGTTCTATGAAATTTTAAACAAAAGAAGTAGGTGGTATTGTGCATTGATTTAAATATGTTTTTTTTATTTTTTATTTTTTTTACCTTCCACACAAGGATGCTGATGTCATATTGGGAACCACCATAAGAAGAAACAGGGAAGATGCTGGCTCCCATTGCTATTTCATTGTTGATTTGAATAAAGCCTGAACACAGGAGGTTGTAGCAGCCTGTGGCTTGATAAGCATCACCCTGTCATTTTTACCCACTTTTCACATGAACCCCATTGGACTATGAAGAAAGTAACTTTAAGTATCCAGAAAATCAGTCACAAATTATTAAAATCGTACAAATAGTTCTTTTCGATGCACAGAATCAACCACACAGCTAATTACAAAAAAAACTATGTCGATTATTCATGTGTGTAGGACCCACAATACTTACTGATGTGTGTAGGACCCACGATACTTACGTCCCACACACATTTGAATGATCAAGATCATTTTCAGTGATTGATTTTGGAGTTGAGTAGAGTTTTTCTCTTACAAGGTGTGGTAGTGGGACCACTTTTAAATGATTTTACAAAATGTTTTGTTCCATACACATGGGCATATTTTGGAATTGTGACTTGTTGGCTTATTTTATTTTATTTATTTTTGTTTTTAGTAAATTTTTTATTATTTGATAAAAACAGAAGAATCGAAAAAATAAAAAAATTATTAAGAAATTGAAAAAAAGACCAAAAAAGACAAAAATAAATTAATAAGTTAAATTTTTTGCTTCTTTTTGTCCTTAGCGAACTTTTTTCTTCTTTTGATAAAAAAATAATAATAATTTCCCTTAAAATAATAATTACAAAGTTTGAAGAATTCAAAAAAACAAAAATAAGCTAAAGAGTAAAAATTTAGTCCAAATTAGGCCAAAATGTGTTAGTGGGGCCACTTCACTTAAACACAAACTGTGACTGAGACTCTGATATAAAACAAGAAGATTGAAAACATCTTGACTTACAGTCCAATACGTAAAAAGTCTGCTGTTGCTATCCCCATACAAGTCTGGGCTAACCTGTTTTGTTCCTCAAAGGGAACACAGAGAGAAGGAGAGAAAAGGAAATAAATGGAAGTGCAATAAAAATGATTTTTTTTAATTAAAAGAAAAAAGAAAAGAAAAACTAGAATAAAAAGAAACTATTCATTAATAAATTCTAATTAAGGTGAAAAGAGTACCTGCCAACCAGCTTCAATGCTGTTGAGATCAGAATCAAAAGACCCACCCAAGACCCAGATCTGAGACAAGCTGAATTCATTGGGCTGCTGGATTTTGGGTTCCCAAACATTCATGGTTGCCTTTGCTCCAAAGTACTTATCTCCTTCAACATAGGCTATTGCATGCTAAATAACTCCAAAATAACAAAACCCAAACAACAAACCTAAATAAAAATCATTAACAATAAAAAGAAGAAAAAAAATAATGATAAAATCCATATAGAAAACTCTAAAAGCATTCAGAAAAACTGTCCTTACCAGAGTTTGAATTGTAGTACGTCGATTTAACTTTGTGTATTGTGAATTATACTTAAAGTGCATCTAACTTTTTATTTTGAACTTTATTTACTTTTCTGGGTTTTTATCTGAATTCTCAAAACTGAACCATAAAAAGATATAGCAGAAAAGAGAATTCTTTTTCCCTGCTTCCCATTTTCCTTCTTCTCTTTCTCTACAATCTAAATACAAAAGTTCATATATATATATGGTATTAGTATATGTGTAAATAGTAGAGTTGTCGCCCGTCTGACTATATGGGCACGAGTTCAAAGCGTGAAAATAGTTTTTTGCATATCGAAGCGTGAAAACAGTTTCTTATGAATGCAATGTAAGATTGCGTACTATAGACCCATAATAATTCACTCTTTTTTCCATTCCCGCGTACACAGAAAATTCGTACACCGAACTATCCTTTTTTTTTCAAAATTTAAATTGTTCACCCAATGGGTGAAGAATACCCATTTCTAAATGGTGAGTTTTACTGTCAAATATGTTGCAACTCCACAATTTAGATTAATAAGAGAATAAATATTCTTCACACAATTTGTCAGGTGCGTATTTCTCAGGTGGTGAACAAAATCGAACTCATATAATCGTCGTGCAAGGGAGTAGGAATAAGAGATTGTATATTTTGGTGGGGATACCTGGTGACCACTCTGACTGATAAGGTCAGGATCAGCTAACCTTGCTGGTTTAACGGTGGCTCTTTGGTTCTTCTTTCCGTAACTCTTGAAATCGCTTCCTCTGACTAAATCCTCTGTTTTTGTTCTTCTGATTGGAATCGTTCCTTTAGGGCACCTTCCGTTCAATTGCCACAACTGAGTCATCGGCTTTGAAATTCCCTCCTTGGATTTGGGAATCGACAACTTCTTGTTACCAAATAGCCCTTCCGGATGATAATTTGGCCTCATCTGTAATTAGCACAAATCCACCCGTTACAAACCAACACACACACACACAACACAGAATTGGGTTTTAAGTAACATTTTTTTATTTTGGTATCGATATTTACTAGTGTATGATCCAGTTTTGAGTTTACCGAATGTTTACAAATCTTTTAATGACTCAAAATTTGCACTCGGAGGTATCTTGTTATAGGAGGGGCATCATATAGCCTAGCTGCTTACGAGATCCGCAACCTAAATGATGCAGAACGGAGGTCACGACACACGAAAGGGGTCTTCTCACCGTGATACACTATTTTGGGTGTGGAGGCACTATCTGTACCGATATAAAACTGATATATGATTATTTTATCGATTATGATCATACTCATCGATATCATCTCATACATATCACCAGCTATAATGCATATTTTGATATACTAATATATCGATAAATAGTTTTCGATAACGCCTAATATATAATTTTTTGATATCGGCTAATATATAATTATATCATCAATACTTACTGATGAATTAATTGATATTTTTCAATATCAAATAGTATAAGATCACAGCAATCTGCAATTTAAAACCTATGGATAGGGAGAAAAACCTGAATAGTGTGGTTCTTGAGTAATGGATGATCAAAAGCTGGCTGGTTGGTGATACGGACACAGTCGATTATATCTCCATCTGGGCTCTGTGTGTATTGGCAACAAATATCAAAGAAAAATTAATACTATACAATATATATATATACATATATATATATAAACACAGGTTGTGTAAGCATTTTTAGAACACACAAATACAAGAAATGTATGATTCAATAACTCGCTTAAGTTCGCACAATTCAATATGTAAAGAATAAATTATAAATCATTCAAATTTAACAAAATTTCTCTCTTAAAACAACTGTTACACACGCGAATTATTTGAAAGTACATTCTCTTTCTAGGAGAAAAAATGAATTATTTGAAAGTACATTGGAAAAAAGAAAAGAAAGATAATTTCGCCTTAGTTGTACCAATCGAGTTAATAATAATTATATTTGTGCAAATTTAAATTTTAAAATTTAAATTATTTTGAATAAAATTTAACTATCTCAAACAGAATTTGAGCTCAATTCCCAATAACAGAGAGAGAGAGAGAGAGAGAGGGTGTGTGGAGGACCTTGATGGATTTAAGGGGAGGCTTGTTCAAGCTTTTCAAGTGCTTGTGAACTTCGAGATTCTGGAGAGAAAAGCTCTTTCCATCGCCGTGGCATAGCGGGAGCTCCATCATAACCACCAGCAACCACAGCCCCGCCGCCTCCGCCTTCCTCCTCCTACTGCTAAAATGCACCACCGCCGCCGCCATGCTGCAAAAGCGCCTGTCAATTAATGTGCCTTCAGAAGAGAAACGCTGTTTCTTCTCCTTCACCAATAAGCGATGAATGAACAGAACAGAAGAAACGCTCTTCAACACTGCTTATCCTACGCACCCACTTGAATTCCTCCTCTGTAGAAAAATGGGAATACAGACAGATTTGAAAAACTGCCGACGCTCTGTTTTCCCATTTTTTTCACTCTCCTTACTGAAGGGTAGAACCGGAATTTGGAAGAAATAAAAAAAAAAACAAAAAACAAACAAACAGAGCATAATGAGTGGAGGAGAGAATCTGGATATGAAGTCATACGCTTGAGGGCCTTTTTTTTCCCATCGTGACCCCTTTTTGGTCTTTCCCTCCAACCACTAAAACAAAAAACTAGAATTTAATTAGTTTAAAATTTGTCTTAGTATTTGCTTGACTCACGAATTTCTATAAATATGGAAATAAAACACAATTATTAGATGGCGATACTATAGTGGACAGAATATTGAACTTAAGTAAATTAAGTATTGTCCGAAATAATAATGTTAAGATGAATATATAATAATATTAAAAAATAAATAAAATTAAAAATTTAAAAAGTAGTAAAATAGCATGAATTACACTAATTAAAGATAAATTATAAAAAATATATTAAAATAATTTGAGCACTTACGATGTGACTAAGTAATTATTATCTTTTTATATTGTTAATATTTAGAGTTCGTTTGATATTTCAGAGAAGATTAGATAAGAGATGAGAAGATAAATAATACTGTGAGTTCTACTTATTTTTTTTAATAACAGTGGATTATGAAATAAATTATGTGTATAGTGATAAATTTATTTATATTTAGTTAAGGTAGGATAAAAAATAAAATAAAAATTATAAAATTATTTTTTATCATTAAATAAAAGAAAAAAATAATATACAGTCTAGTACTAGGGAGCTTTGGTATTATTAATAACATAAATGAAGTATTAATAATTTGGTATTCACTGAATTATTAATTCTAATCTCGTGTTACAAACACAGAATTAGTAATTTCGTGATACAAACACAAAATTAGCAGTCCGAATAGACAAAAATTAAACATGTAAAATCCACATATTTTTTGTCTAATCTTATCTCTTTTGTTCGACGAACCAAACAAACAAGGTCTTAAAGCTTATGATATTAACCCCCTTTAATATCTCTCACTTTAGATTTTTTTCTCTTTCCTCTTCTCTCTTTATTTATTTTTTCCCCATCTCCTATCCTCTCCTTTCTTTGTTTCTTTTACTCCGTTTTGTGTTTTGTTTTACTTTTTTATTGTATTTTTTTTCTTTAGTCATTTGTTTTTCATCAATTCATTCTTCTAATATATCACTTTTAAATATAAATACATATCAAATTAACACAAGTAAATTAACGTTTCCTTATTCTAATATAACACTTTTAGATATAAATGTCTATCAAATTAACGCAAGTAAATTGACGTTTACAATGCTAAAATTGAGACTAGACAACTACCTTTTATCTTCAATAAGTCTTTAATTTTTATAAGAGTTAGAAAAAGATTACAATGTCATTGCTTTTGGTTATGGAAGAAGGACAACACTATAAAAGTGTTCGTGGTAAATTTTTATCTTTTATTTTCAAATCTTTTTAAAGTATATTTTAATAATGACTAACTACATAAATTTTATATGTACCCCTTCTGTATTGGATTTTCCTCCCCCAGTGTGGAATTCTTTTTCTCCCTTTGTGGAGGCTATTCTTTCTTTCTTTGAAGAGTTGTTTAACATATAATATACTTTCTTTTTTTATTTTATGTCGGATTCACAATGTATTTAAGTCTCATTACATTTTCTAATAAAAAATAAACTACTAAATGTAATAATATAGTCAAAGTGCTAAGATTAATATTAACGAAAATGCGGGAAAAATAAAATCCTAAATTAATTAATACAAAAACATATAAATTTATAGAATCTAATTGAACGTATAGTCGTTGACAAATTAAAAGGATAAAAAAATAATTAATACAAATTACCCTAATTAATTATAATGCAAATCACTTAATTTAGTTTGGTTAGTATTTTCAGCTAAGGATTAACCACATTTTCCTGAAATATACAATTTAAATCTTCTCATTACAATTTGAATCTTCTCATTCTTCAATCGAAATAACGAATTAAACTCTTAAAGCAGTAGAATTCAACATAGTTTCATGCTGAATTAACAGAAAATATTCTAACTTTCCGGATTTTTCCAATTAGCTCCCTTCAAATTTTGCAGTTTCCATTCATTTCCATCGAATTTTTTAACTATGAAATTAATTAATTCGCAGTTAACTTGGTGTAGCCATTTTTATACTATTTTTGTTTCTAATTAAAAAATAACATTAATCCAAACGAGTATACTGGGGTGTTTGGCGAATCTACTACTATATAGTAACTTTTAGTTTCTTACTACTAATTTATCTATAAACTAAATAGTTTTTTTCAAATACTTATAACTTCTGTTATAAATTATAATTATTTTTTTCTATTTCAATTACAAGTTACAATTTTTACCAAACACTCGTAATTTCTACTACAAATTATAATTTATAAATTATTAATTTTAATAATATCAAACACCCTCTACTTATTAAGTTTTTCTTGTCATGAAAACTAAAAAAATAAAAAATTATAATTAGAAAATTAAAAAAATTCAGAGAAGACGATAAAATCTATTTGATAAGCCTTCCGTTTTTTTTTATAGTGAATTTTTTCTACTTTAATTTCAACGGGTATATTTTAAAATTTCTCTGATCCCGAGGAAGCATAAAAATAAAAAATTGAACCAATTTTTATTTTTTTTAATAAAAAGAAAGGATGAGGAACCATTTTTTTTAATAAAAAATCATGGATTAAATAGGAATATGGTATTGTTGTTTGTTGACTCTTATATTTTACTTTTTCTTTCTTTTTCCTTTTTTTTTTGTTTTTTTATTTTAACTTTTTCCTTTCCTTTTTATGATGTAAAAAATGAAAAAATACACATAAAAGTAATAGGTAAGTGTCGCCATCGCCCATAATCATCAGATTAAATTTGAAAGGTGAACACAAACAAATTTACAGGTTGGCATGCAAGAGATTTGCAGACAAATGCATTAACTACCTCTTGTCATTGAGTCCTTGGAAATAGACCTTAGCACAAGGGCTCCAATTCTCTGTTTATCAATCATATTTTTGATACCGTACCAAATAGTGTACCAGTTATCTCATCAATATAGTATGTATTGATATAATGCTGATGAAAATACTTGGTACGGTTTTGAATTTACTGTTATAAAATATGACGTGTGTTTTTAGAAAATATATATATTGTTTAACAATAAATAGTTTAGTCAAACATAAATATTTATTTAACATAATATTTTAATTAGTTAGTTTAAATTAATTTTTAATATTCTTATTTATAATGAGATAACTAACTTGGAAGCGATATAGATTTAACATTTAAATCTTTTTATAATGAATTAATATTGACTAGTTTTATAACTCTTTTTTTATGCTATATTTAAAACTTGAATTAGAGTATAAAAGTAAACAAGTAAAACAAATTTTAAAAAAAACAGGTAAAAGCTATTTATTTTTAAAAAAAATCAATTATGAGCTAGTACGTATTTAATATTTTCTAGTACAGACCAATATTTGCTCGGTGCGTTCGGTGCAAATCAGCACTTTAACTGGTACGAAACTAAGTAACTAACGTATTAATTTTGCTCTAAATCAATACATATCAATTGATAAAGTACCTAATTGACAACTTTGCTATCAACTATTGAATTATATTTTAAAATTTTTGTCTTAAAATTTAATCAAATGTGCACTCAACTTTCTGAGTTTGTAGCTAATACATAAGAAAGTTATATTTTTTTCCCTGTTTTATTGCATATATAGATGAATAATAGCGACCATTTTATGCTGTACATAGAGGAATTAGAAAGATTTAACTGGAATAAAATTTGAATTTTTACAGTTTTGATTCTTGACATCAACTTAATTAACCGTTGACTAATGAAATAGATAAATTTGTAATAAAACAAAAAATTTCAAAAAGAAGTCATAATTTTTTAATTTACGAAAGTATTTATATATTAATTACAAATCTTAAAAAATGTCAGTCTTTGTTTATCCTAAAAATTATACATGATTCTACGATTATGATGCATTAGGATAGAAAGATAAGGAATTCAGGGACATTAGCCTAAGGGCACGGGTGTTATATTCTTATTCCTTTATCTTGATGCGTTCTCAATTATTGAGTCATGTGCCAATATTTTTGTATCTTATGATTTTTAAATGCTCTTGTTGTAACGAGGATCATTAGATTAGTAATTTGAATAAATAATTTAACAATGCGATTTAAAATATTTAAGTTCAAATTATTTGTAGTAACTCATAAGTTTATTTATATACCAAACTTAATTTTTATCTCTCACCCATGTGATATAAAAAATTACAATATCTTTCACTTAAATACGGGGCATTCTCGCCACGTGACTTAAATTCTTCCAATGATTAGAATGCAAATAGCAACTTATTAGCATACACATAATATCTCATTAACGTGCATAAGGTATATAACCTCAGGACCTCGACTCATCTTCAAAGCCGTTACTCTTCTGTGTACACTGCCTCAAAACCGTGCATAGAAAATTAATATGATTGATTCTAATACCATTTGTAATGATTATGTTGGGAGAAATAAAAGACAATACAAGATTTGCTTGGTGGTTCAGAAAATACATCTTTATTAATTTTTAACAATTACAATAAACAGAATTTACAAAAATAAAATTGCAGAAAATAATATGAACAGAATATGTAAACCGAGTCCTGCAAGCGCAGTTTCCTTAAGAATGATTCATCGCCTACCGAGGGTGTTGTAGGTTTTACACTGGCGTCACTCTACCAGGATAAAACGGCTGACACGATCATTAGAACACCACCAATGATCGGCTACGAACGTACCCCGTCTGCCTTTCTCTCTCTTACTCTCACAACTTTGAAATATGTCTGTATCTCTACTTTTGTTCTTACCTCTTCACCTTACTGCTGTGTTTTTTTCTGCGCTCAAAACAGAATGGGATGACAGTTTTATGAAGACTTTCAATCATTAAGAGTTACAAAAGGAATCAATGACTATTAAATGGTATTGATTCTCAGAATTCATTTGCCAATTAAATGGCCAATTTAATTCTAATTAAATTTTGAATTCTGAAATTCAATGACCAATTAAATTCATAAAATTCCAACAGATTCAAATGAACTACTAGCCCAATAATAAAAATAAATAACCTAAAATCGTGGCTCAAAATTCTTTAATCCAAATTATTAACAGTAGTCCACAAATTTCTTATATTTATATCAAATTTTATTTTATTTTTATCAATATGAGATATGATATCACAATTCTATAGTCAAGACTCTATTCAAAGAGAATATTAAGTCAAATAATGGTTTAAAGAATATTCGATCAAAAAACCCACTCTAAAAAATGAATCTAACGTACCCAGATTTGGATAACAGAGGAAATGGCCTAACCTAAGGCCCAATGTGAAAGAAGTTGCATCCATCACTTAAGGACACAAGTTGTAAAACCATCCAAACTCTCACTTATTTAAAACTCCTAATTACCTAAGCCTAAATGCACTTTAAACGTAATTTAATATTTAAATTAATTTTAAATAATAAATAATTTTTTATTATTAAGCGAGACGTTTTAAATATTTTCTTGCCACACTTCTAATTGAATCAAAAGTAAGGAAAGAATATATGTAACTTAAAGAATCGACCAAATTAACTATTTTTCAGACACACACACACACACACACACACACACACACATATATATATATATATTAAAAAGAAAAATTAGATTTGAAATAAAGAGACAAAAATTGGGTTTAAAATGAAAAAAAAAATTATATGCTAATTAGTAAGAGAAAAAAAATAGAAAGAGATAATATATAAGATGCATATATCATATTAAAACTATTGACTATTATCACTTGTAATATAGATTTCACATCACATGCAAGGAATGTTGGTAATTTGATCCACATTTGGACAATGATACCATGTGCATTACTTCTTTTTTTTTTTTTATCTAGCAGTTAGAACATGGCTTTGGTTTGTTTACACTCTAGATCCAAGTTGGTTTTAGGCTATATGTATTGGCTGCATGGATGAAAGTTGGTAAATGGATAAATATCTTGTGTTACTTGTTTTTGTGTTTTAGGGGGGTTTAAAGTGAATTTTTAAAATAAAATCTCTTAAAATTTTAAAATTGAATTAGTTTCTTTACTTTTTACTTTTTTTTTATAGACCCATATGAATATTTTGTATTACAAGTCAAGATTTTATCTAGATAGTTTGTAATTCAAAAAATTTCAAAATCTCGATATTTGCTACTCAAAAATTGAATTTGTAAAAAATCTCAAAAATTTAAATAAGTTGTTACTCAAAAATCTAGATAATTTGCTACTTAAAAAATTATCACTAACATAAACTCAACCAATTTGTGAAAAATTACAATTATCAATTAAAACAATATTTATGTATTCAACGTATTTTATAAATTACAAATATAGATATCAAGATATCTATTCAGACTTCAATATTTAGCACACATAAAAATTAAATATTAAAATCTTCACATAAAAAAATTAAATATCAAAATCTCTACACATAAAAATTATCATTCACACATAAAGAACTCATATTTTCACAACATTATTTAGAAAGAAAAAAAAGTTAACTCATAAGAACTCATCCTTAAAAGGTTCTTTATTTGTTAATTTATATGCAAATATCTATATATAAATTCATATAAAGACTTAAAAAAATTTTAAATCCTAAATTTTTATCTAATATTAGAGACCTAAAGCCATGGCTTTCCTAGTACGTGGATTATTATGATACAAAATGAATAAATATTTTATGTTACTTAGCACGTGAATCGTTATGATACAGAATGAAAAGAGATGCATACTAACTAAATTGAGGTAAGAGAGAATTAAACTTGAGGAGATTATAGGAGTATTAAAATTTTAAGATACTTTTAAAGTAAGTTTCTTTCAATAATTAGATATCTAATAAAATAGTCCCATTTTTTAAATAATTACGTAAAAACACATCTCTAGAAGTTTTTTTTGTTTTTTGTTTAACTCTCCCTTGGTAGGTATAGGAATTCAACTTAGAGGCACCAATTCTTTTGGATTTTGGGCTCCTTTAATTGAACTCTAAAATTAGTTTTTAACCTATATTTAAAATTTTATACAAATAATGATCAAAACTTAAACCATCTTTTTACGAAACCATCATTTTACTTAAATTGTTTAAATTCAAAAAAAATAATAATTAAAATTAAAACTACTTAAAACTACTTAAGTATTCAATGTATCTAATAGTGTACTAAGCAAAAAAAGCATTTGCATTTCGAAGCTCTTTTTAAAAATTGAGTTGGGTCATTTAACGAATATAATAGTTTAAGAGGACACTAACTAATTTTGTTTAGGGTTTATGTGAAAATATTCTTATTTCTTAGAGATAAAATATAAAAAATATCAAAATTTGAGAGATACACTAACAAAATGTAAGTTAGAGATATATTTAAAAATATTTATTATTTTTTATAAGTAAAAGTAGGAATACGAAAACTTAAAGAAAGGCACGTGCCCCATTGTCCTTCTTAGATTAGGATGTTTAAAAAGTTTTATTTTAAGGGTTTTAGTTTTTTTATTTAAAAAGAATAAAAAAATTTGATTATTTGAGCTAATTTTTTATATTATTTTTTTTTTATTTTTTATTAAAGTATCTAATATCTCTTTATTTTTAACTTTTAAGTTGTAACGTTTGAAATATTAGCATGACTTTTTTATTTTTTGTCAAAATAGTTGATTTTTGTAATTGAATGTATTATATTCATTTTACTCCAGAAAAAAATTTGAGTGTTTGAGATGTATGTAGTTTTTTTTTTTTTTTAGAAAAAGTAAAAAAAAAAAAAATAGTGACTTTTTAAAGATACCAAACACTATAACATAAAAGTTTATTTCTCTAGAAAAAAAAAACAGTTTTTAAGAGATGCCAAACAAGGGCTTAGATCTGCTACTACCCCTATGCATATTTCCTTACGAGTCCTTGAGATGAAATAAATAAGAGAAAACAAAATTACATAGCATTGAAGAATTGAACTCGTTATTGGAACAAAAATGTACTGTGTTTGGACATGTTTTAAAAAGTGAAATTCCAAAGTATTAGGAAACCAGCGATTTCACTGGACAAAACGCAGGGGCGGGTAGGTCATTCGTCAGTTTCACCGGGGCTTAAATGGGTTTATAATTCGATTGAAATGGTTCATTATTCTAGACTCATTGAGTGTATAATTCGTATAAAATATCAAATTAATGGACATCGGTAGTCATATAATCCAAGTGTATTTGTTTTGAAAAATAAAAAAAAATAACTGACTTACAAAATTTTGAAAATAAAATGTAAGATAGATGTGTCCAGATCAACCGAATCTAAAATATTAAACAATTTCAGTTAAACTGTAGTTATAACCGATCCTGGCTTAAGACCAGTGAAACTATAGCTTTAGGTCCCTAATATTTGACAAATTTTTAGGGTCTCTAAAATTTCAAGCATATTTGTGTATATATATATATTGCATATAGCTCAACCCGATTAACAAACAAATATAATACACAGTACCAATTGTTATTAAAAATGTTAATAATTCTATTATAGTTAATACTTAATTACAAAAGATAATTTTCATTCACATTTAAATATTAAATCCCTCATAGGTAAATTATTATAATTTTTTGTGTAGAGATTTTGAGATTTTTTGAAAACTTTTCAAATATTTATTTTAAATTGCAAATTATCTAAATAAAAATGATGACTCAAAATAGAAAGTATTCATCTAGGCATGGAAAAAAAGAGCAAAAAGTAGACAATTTTTTATGGTTTTGCTTTTTCGGTTATAATTATTTTTTGAGTTAATTTTACTATTTATTTTTTTAATTTGTACAAACTTTTAAAAAAATCTTATTTTAAAGTTTTACTTTAAATTTTCTAAAACTCAAGGCTGGCCCTAATTGTAGTATTCTAATTAAACTCCAATAAAACTCAATGCACACCTTCTTATGACTAAGCCTTCACCTGGGTTAGCTTTTTTTTGTTAGTTTTTTCACGTAAATGTCAAAAAAAAGTTAACTAATCTGACTTATTATGTGTTTTTTTTGTTTTTTTTTTATTTTTTCTACATAATTTAACATTTATTTTTTTACAAAAAAATTTAAAAATTTAAAAATTATTAAAAAAAATAATCCAAACACAGACTAAATCATAACACACCCCGCTCTCACACAAAAATAAGGTCAAATTTGGAAAGAGGGTTGATTTAATTCGAGTTAATTAGGAACATTTATTGTGTATAGAGTTCTAGAAGTTAAGAGAGATTGAAATATATATAGGAGTTTGAAATGTTTGGTGGTGCTCCACTAACAAACCAGTGCAGGACCATCTAATCTTCCCCCACACAAATGCCATCAAAGTTAGTTAGGCTGAATGTCGAAATTTATGACCAATTTTTTCTTTTTCAGTGACTTGGACAATGACATTGATGAGATCAATTTGTATTTTTCTTAGATCAATTTGTATTGGCCCCTCTTTATATTTTTAAGAAAAATGTTAATAGCGGTTTAATGAGTTGTCGTGAAAAAATTTAAAATTATTAATATTTGTGTATAGCATATTGATATTTGTGAAATAATAGATTTTATTTCTAAAAATATATTAATATTAGAATTTTTTATTTTCATTAATGTTAGACCAAATGTTTTTTAATTTGATTTTAATAATTTTGATAATTTATTTTTTAAGAATAAATAGTTTTAAATGAATAATATTTTATATTTTTAAAATAAAAGTATTAACACATTTTGAACAATTAAAGTTGACACTTTAGTAAAAAAGAAATGACTTTTATTTCAAAATGGTCAAACACTTAAAAAAAATTTAATTAAAATTTTTTGTATTGATCATAATTGAAAATTAAGTCAAACACTTTTAAGCTAAAGTATACTTGAAACTTATCAAGTGTGTCAACACCCATTGATCAAATGGTTTGACACCCTAACTTTTTTTCAAGTTGATCTTCAGGTACCAAAAAATTAGTGTCGATACAAACTAATTTTGTGTCAACACAAAAGTGATCATACTTTTAATTTTCAAAAGTTTAGGTCGACACAAATGAAAATGGTGTCGACACAAAACAACCGAGACTTCCTGCAGATTTTTGGTGTAGACCCCAAGACAAATCGTGTCGACCCAAAAGTCCCGAGCCTGCCTGCAGAATTTTGGTGTCGACCCCAAAGGTCATATGTGTCGACACAAAGTACCGAGACTTCCTGCAGAGATTTAGTGTCGACACCAGAGACAAGTTGAGTCGACACAAAGTAGTTCATCCGGATGCTGAAGTTTCAAACGAGTCGACATCAGATTCATTTGTGTTGACCACAGAACGTTGAAACGTAAAGTGCAGAATTTGTGTTGACCCCTCAGAAGATTTGTGTCAACCGAACCACTTGAAGAACCCTGCCCTCGACACTTTGTGTCGACACCAAAGCAATTTGTGTTGACCCTAAAGACGAAAATTCAAAATACGACAGATCTCAACGGTTGAATTTTTGGCATTTATTGCCCCCACCTACCTCCAACAATCAAGAACTCACAAGAACTTATTGTAGATACCCCAATTTGACTCCGCCTAATCTTAGGCGAATTCGATGATAAAAACAGATTGAATAGTGCCTCAGTACGATCATCGGGAGGTAATCCAAGCTCGGTATTTTAACCCAGTCTTCAAAAACCTTCAAAATTTCCGAAACCAATGAAATTGTACCAAACAATCGATAACTTGTTGTCTAAGTCATTGTCAGAAGTGGCGACCGCCATGTTCATTGTGGCGGTCGTCAACAGAATCTCATGGAAACCCTAGCCAATATGGCGACGGCCAACTCACATTGTAGCGGTCGCCAATAGAACCTTTTCCAACCCAGCGGCCGCCAACTTGTATTGTGGCGGCCGCCAACTCCAAATGGCTTGACGTGTCCCAAAACGTGGCAGCACCTCATTGGTTGAAGAATTCTATAAATATCGTACCCCGGCATACATTTTTGGGAGGAATTTTGAGTGGGAGAGACTCTACCGATATACCGAGCGATCCTGAGCCCAGACGCTGAAACCCTGCCGAGATACCGAATCCCTAATCTCCCATACCTACATTGAAGCCTACATTACTTGGATCACCCCCCGATGATTGAAAAATTGGAGCACATCTCCCAACTTGAGGATCCCTCGGCAATCCAGGTACCTCGCTTGGATCTCCGGTCTTTCTAAGCTTATTTTCTATCTTTTGGGGTGATCGGGTTATATTTTATGTCCAGTGAAAGAAAAATTCCATATGTTTAGGTTTTTTTTTTTTTTTCATATGTTTCACTCCCATTGAAAGAAAAGTTCCTCTCTGTCACACGGGATGTACCTGACCAAAGTGTTTCGACACTTCAAGGTTAATCTCTATGAGGAAAAGATTCAATTCACCCTCTTCTTGGATTACTTAAATCTAACAATTAAGTTCTTAATGGCATCTTAACGAACTATTTTTAGCATGACTCTAATTTCTAAAAAATGTGGTTAACACCAAATTGTGGACAAATGACCCACAAATAATTTTTACATGGTTTGTGAGTACGTGACATTGAACTAAAAAGGGTAATTTGATGTATGAATATCCTACGTATACAAAGTTCGAAAAGAATGCAGATCACGACGGATTTATAGTACGCAGTCTTAACTTGTATTCGCAAGAGACTGTTTTCACGCTTTGAACCCTTGACTTTAGAGTCACATGACAACAACTCTGCTGTTGTACCAAAATTTTCTTTTATAAGTGACATTAAACTATTATGATTATTTATTTATGTAAGATTCATATATACTTGGTGGCAAATTTTTACATAAACTCACCGGCTGTCATGATTTGGAATGATTTAGTTTCAAATCATATAATAATTTTTATCAATTATGAAAAAATTGATATATAGGGATAGAGAAAAGAGAATCCAATAATATTCTTTAACCATAAGGAGGCAAAAAATTGTCATCCATTTTTATTTAACAGGGGAAAGATTGTCATCCAATTTTTTTTTTTTTTTTTTTTGAATTGGAGTTCCCATTTTATCTTTATTATGACAGAGAGAGTGTAGCTAGAGTTTTAAATAAAAAAAAAAAATTTCTCGCAATGTGATTTATATTTGTATGATATGTAATTAGATTGTTTGACAAATTTATTATTAGTAATTTTTAATTTTTTATTATTAATTTTTATTATATATTATATATTTTTTTAAATGTTTATAATTTTTATTATTATTATTTATTTAACTATAATTATAATTTTTAATAAATATTTATAATTTATATTATAATTTATAATTTATAAATTATTAATTTTAACCCATCGAAACGCAGTGCCATGAATTTATGGAGAATCCTCTTGAAAAAAAGGGGGACCCACAGCCATTAAGGTTTCCTGTAAAATTAGTTGGATGGCTAGTACTGCTTCAAGACAAGGCCCCTCTAGATCAGAGTCATCAGACCAATCATTGATGTATCAAATCTTGAGAGGGCCACTATCAAATTACCGAGGAATAATTGATGTTTGGCTTATATTTATTTTATAAAAGGTTTTATCACATCTTTTTAATCATTTCTTGTTGAATCTCAAGCTATGTATCTCCTAATGTCATGTTTGGATCTGGGAGAGAAAAGATATGCTGAGAAAATTAAGTAAAAAAAAATTAAACTGCATTTTATTTTGGTTGCATTAAAAAAATGAAGTGGTAATTGTATGGAAAAAAAATAGTATATAGTTTCTTGGCAAATTACCCACCAAATGCAAAATCATATGGAAACTTTGTATTTAATTCAAATGTTTTATTATAATACGTACCCTCATACATGCAGTTGCTTTTAAAATATGTTATACGCAACTTATTTTTTGCAATTTATCATTGTGTGCCTTTTTTGGGGTGAGTTATAAACTTTTTTTTCTTTTATTTTGTTTTAGAGTGAGTGTGTTATAATATTTGGTGATTTTTGTAAGACAAAATTATTAGAGTCTACTCTGTTGAGCATTTGGAGAGTGTTCAGTAAGTTGTAATATTAGAGGTTGCGAAAGTATAATATTTTCAATCAGTGAAATTTATAATCTTATCTCTCCAATTCCCTCATATATATATGATCATTGTGCCATGCACTTTTACATCACATTGTATTCTTTTATAAGTACGGACCTCTACGATTTTATTGAATAAATTTTTTTATAAAATTTTTCTTTTGAAATCCGCTAGTTAGTGCTTATCTCCAAGTGGATAGCACTGGATGTATATCGTCTGCTAGTCAACGTTGGTAGCTCGCTATACAGCGCTGGACATGTGATATCTATTGGATACCACTGGACATTTTTAGTGGTATAAAGTCCTAAGATTTTTTAACCTAATATCATTATGTTTTACCTAGAGTTTTGAGTAATAGTAAAAGAGGCACATGAGATGCTAGTTGTTATGATATCTGAATCTCATTTTTTTAATTTAAATTTATGTTTTGTTTGTCTAGATTAGTTTATTCATTCATACCTTCCACACACATTGTTTTAACCACCACCATCATTGGCTGTGGGAATTGAGCCGTTGGATACAGAGATCAAAGCGTGAAGTTTCGTGGTTACTATTAAATCAAGAAGACTGACGGGGTCAGATCCACCTACGATGAACAATAAGTTTGCAAAAACTAGCATAAGACTTTCAGAGTTAGGTGTTGTTTCGGGTGAGGGTTTGTAATTCCTTAGTGTGGCCCCTAAGGAGGGGGTGTGACACTTAGCGTCTGAAGTTTTGTAACTTTTTATTTTTAATAGTGAAATTTGTTGGTGTGTCGGTCCGTAATTTTCAGCACGTGAGGTATTTTTCTCATAGGGATTACATGTAAATTTTGTGTGTTATTGTTTTACTCTCTGTTTGTGATTTATTTAGTTGTGAGTTACCGTTTTTATTTTTTCAGGGTGTAATGGTCCCACTCTGATACCGTGTATAAATTTTATGTCCAGCCTAAAAATTTAAGTTATTGAATGAAGAGATTCCTTATGTATAAGTGATTCACTAATAACATTATCAAGCATTCTACAATTGTTCACTAACATATAGTGATTTTATTTTATTTTTCTTAGAAAAATTTAAAATCATTACACAACTTAGGCTCTGTTTGGATTGTCTAAAAATTATGACTTTTAAAAGGTTTAGCCCTTTTTTTAAGAAAAAAGAAAAAACCAAATTATTTTAGATAATTTGTTTAGAACTTTTTTTTTAATTTTTAAATTAAAATATCTAATATGCCATTTTTGCATGCTTGTAAGCCGTGGTATTTATGATACAACACATTTTTTTTTTTTGGTCTTTGATACGTTTTTGTTAATTTTCGTCTTCCTTAGCCATCTTAGTTTGAGTAAAATATTAGAGAATTTCGAATAATTTCTTTGAAAATCGGCTCCTCTGTATGTTGTGAGAGAGCTAATTGAACGTGGGAAACCAAAAATGAATATACTTTTACGTGCCACGCTTCAACTAAGTCTTCTAACTCTAACATTTAGTCGACCAATCACCTTATTCTTCATAAAAAATCATTTATCTTTAAGTTTCTTTGCTGAACAGGTTATTCTTTCTCGGTGATTTACCTTTATCAATCAATATCTTTAAAAGTAGAGTTTAATTTTGTAATATTAAAGATATTATAATTATTTTATTATTTTTAAAAAAATTATATTATTTGGTTTGTGCCGGCACACGGCCCTTTGGCTATACAAACAAAGCCATTACTTTATGTTCCTATTTTTTACTATTTTTTAGGGCTCCCAAATTTTTTATGACCACATTTATACATGATCTCAATAGAAAGGTGTAATCAAATATTTTAATTTTTGAAACATAGGGCCAATTCAATTGTATGTTCAAAACAAAGGACCCAACAAAATAAAATTTTGTGGTCCAATTTGAGATTTTGAAAGCTATTTATTTTAAATTAAAATACACAAAATAAAAATTTTCCTTAATTGGACTCTCCAAATAAAATCCTTTTATTTTAATTATCAAGAATATTATTATTCATGCATCATAAGAAGGTAGTTTTTTGAGTATGAATATAT
>JAOTRH010018902.1:0-22308 GCA_034768845.1 Heliamphora exappendiculata | reverse complement strand
AAGAATTAATTTGCATTGGTCTTACTCAGATTCAAGATGGTTAAAGACAAAGAAAGTGGCCGAACTTCTTAAAGAAGTTGTCTACGTATCCCAAAAAGATAGAATCAGACCTTAACGTAGTTCGGGCTTGGTTTTTACTCAGGTATTGACATTCTCATTTTGTAATGCCCTAACTTTTGCCAAAGTCACCCTTTCAGGTTTTCGGCCTTGCGGGCTGCTTTAATTTTTGCCTGAGTCGCCTTTTTGGTTTTCAACTCAGCGAGCTTTTCTTTTATCTTTATTTTTACCTCAGTGATAGTACTTCTTAAGTTGATCAAGGTTTACTGGAGTGGAGAATATATTGGCATCCAGATCCATAATAATGATTGCACCACCGGCCATGATGGTTTTAATGAGAAACGGTCCGGACCAGTTTGGCTTGAACTTGCCCCGGAGGAGGCATTTTCAAAATTACTTTGATTTTTGAAGGGTCGACTTCAATGCCTCGTTGAGTGATCATGAATCCAAGTATTTTTTCGGCTAGGACTCCAAATGCGCACTTCTACGGGTTGAGCCGCATCTTGTACCTTCAGATCCTTTCAAAGAATTTTTACAAAGCTGTGATGTGGCCTTTCCGATCCTTGGATTTGATTATCATATCATCCACGTACACTTCGACTTCCTTATGTATCATGTCATGCAATAAGGTAGTAGCAGCCCTTTGATAGGTTGCCCCTGCATTTTTCAAACCAAACGGCATCAGAAGATAACAATAGGTGCCCCAAGGTGTGGTGAATGTCGTCTTCTCTCTGTCTTCGGGATCTATCAAAATCTGGTTGTACACGGAAAAGCCATCCATGAACGATAACAAGGCATGCCCCGCAGTACTATCGACTAAGACATCAATGTGTGGCATTGGAAAATCGTCCTTCGGGCTAGCCTTGTTGAGGTCCTGAAAATCCACGCAGACTCGGATATGACCATCTTTCTTTAACACCGGAACAATGTTGGCTACCCATCTTGGATACTCAGTTACCATCAAGAACCTACCGTTGATCTGTTTGGCAACCTCTTCCTTAATCTTCAAAGCCCATTTTGGCCGGATCCGTCTTAATTTTTGTTTGACCGATTTAGCATCAGGATATAAGAGGATGTAGTGTTGGACAATGTCAAGATCAATTCCAGGCATATCTTCGTAAAACCATACAAATACATCTTTGAATTATTTTAATAAAGTTATTAATTGTTCTTATTCAGCTAAGGATAAAGAGGAACCAATTTGAACATTTTGCGGGCTAATTTTATCACCCAGATTTATTGATAGAGTTTCTTCAATTATTGGTCGGGCACACATTTTTTTTTCTCTTTTTATTAAAAGTTTTAATTTTTCGAAAATATCCCCGTCGAATTCAAAATTATCAGAAGGCATATGAAATAAATTGAGCAAAGCAGAGTAACTGAAAATCTTGTTCATTTCATTAAGAACAGTAAGAATTACAGACTCAATGGTAAAAGCAGGGAGAGGAGCGCTAACAAACGTGCCCTCAATTACAGACTCCAACTCAATCTGGGACCCAGGATAGATGACTTGCACATCAGAAGACTCAATGGACCAATTTTTTACTTCCTTTGTGGCCGCATTGACAATGAACTTGGTACAATCTTCCGGTGGGCTAAAGCCCGTCATGAAACAATCTAATTTAGTTATGCGCAGCTGAGTCATCTTCGCGTGGAACAACATTCCCAGGTCGGTACCGTCGAGTTTGTCAACCCAATCCTCTTTCTGAACCTTTTTTTCTTTCTTCTCTCCTTCCATTGTTTCTTCCTCCTCTGCGTCAGACAACTGGTGGCTGGAAAAGATCTCCAACCCAGAAAGCTTCTGATTGGTTTCTTCGTCAATCCACGGTTATGGAAATCCACAATACGGGAAATTCTCCCCTTCCTTGATGAAGTATCCATTTAGTGTGCTGGAATAATTGGCCTTTCGCCCCCTTCGAGGCCCTTCCAGATCTTCCTCCGTTGGTTTATATCCTAGACCAAAACGATGTGAAGTGGGCAAAACCTGAATGGGTTCCGAGATACCTTGCTGTTTACGCCCTAATTCCATGCCAGGGAAGAAGTACATTCTCCTCATCATCATTAAAGCCTGCGGGCTGATATACCTTTCTTCCTCATTCATTAGTGTCTGAACAACCCTAGCTTCATCAAACTGAAAACCACTAAGCAACATGTCGTCTTCACTGTGCTGAACTTCTAGCAGAGTTGTGCCCTCTCCCCCCTTCGGGGGACGGGTACTGTCCTATTCATGGATGGTCAACACTGTCCCGTTCTTTATCAATTTCAATTTTTGGTGAAGAGTAGAGGGTACCGCCTGAACATTCGGGTCATGTAGCCACGGTCTGCCTAGCAGCAGATTGAAGGAAGCTAGGACGTCTAGTACGTGAAACTCTACTGACGTTTCCAAAGGTCCCACTGAAACGACGAATGACACCAATCCCAGTACATCCCTTATGGTGTTGTCATAGGCCATCACCCCTTGATTGTAGAGAGTAAATTGGCCGGGCCTCATCCCCAAACAGATGGCTATTTTCTATGGGCAAACATTCAAGGCGGACCCATTATCGATGAGGGTTATTGGGACCTATTTTTTCAGTCACTTGATAGTGATGTGGAGTGGCTTGTTGTGATTTTTTTCTTCAGCCGGCAAATCCTTATCAGAAAAGGAAATGACTTTTGGTTCGGCAGCTGGCAGAATAAGTCCAATAAGCTGCTCGGGGGTTGTATCTATCGGGACACTGGCCTTATTCAACACTTTCAAAATAGCTTGTCTATGCTTGTGCGAAGCTATCAACACGCCCCAGATACTGATGTTGGCCTGTGTCTTTTTCAACTGTCTCAATACGGCATTCTCCTCCTGTTCTTGCTCTATTTCTTTCTCTTTTCCACTCGGCTGTCTTCTCTCTAACTGAGCTGGCTTAAAATGTCTTCTACTTCGGGTAAGGTGCTCCACGCCATCTTCAGGGTCCTATAAGCCGGGCATGACATTATCAGTCTGTCTCACTTCGTTTAAGTACGGAGGACTTTCAAACGCCCACAAATCATTTAGGTCACCAACGGTTGCCCTTTCTTGCCTTTTCTTGTCATCTTCAATAGCCCACGTGCTATCAATTTCTTCCCATATGTCCTCTTCAATAAAATTCACTGGCTGTTCACGAGCGGTCCAAAAATTAGTCCATTTGATCCCATCAGATTTCAACACAACCCTGACCAACCAATAAGATTACATGTCGTCAACGTGTACTTCTTCCTCAAAAAGTCGGGGAAGGGTGATTCCGTCAAGTGCATGGCCGAACCCGTAAGGTCGAGTCGGGTATTCCAATGGCCAGTCATCCTCTTCATTCCGCTCCTCTTCTTGTTGGTAGGTTTGGATCATCGGTCGTTACCATTCCCAGGCATCATCATTCTATTCTCCCATTCTGTCTCGGCTGCCTCTAATCATCATGAATGAACAAATTATCGAATCCTCGATAGATGAAACAGACGGGCGCAGTACGTGTGCTGAACAAATAAACTAACTCGGGTCTTCAGACTGTCCCAAAGTCACACAATTCACCCTAGCCTGCCTAGCATGATTTGGCAGTGGGTTAGTAGTGACGTTCGGCTTTGGGGTTGCTGACGGAGGAGGAATCACTTTGTTGTCAATGAGATTCTGGATCTCATGGCGGAGCCTCATACACTTGACAGTTAAGTACCCATGGCCTTGGTGGAAGGCACAGTATTTGGAGGCATTATACCTCGGAGGAAGTGGATCAGGAACAAGCATGGGGTCCAATGGCTTGATGAGCCCCTTCTCGACGAGTCGATTTAGGGCAATGGATAAAGAAATATTAAGGGGAGTGAAGACCCTCCTCGGCTTTTGTTGTTGTTGGCCATTGTTTGACTGCTGAAGGTTATTTGCTGGGTGGGTAGAAGAAGAAGGATTTAAAAGGTTCACCTCGCCTGAGCGAGCAGCGGATGGATTTTGGTTGGTTGCGGGAAAAGTCCTTTGTGGTGGTTTTTGACTGGGTTCTATTTTCTTAATGTCACCGGATTGGATTGCGTCTTCTATCTGAATCCCGGCATCAAATAACTACTCGAATGTGGAGAGCGACTGTGTAATCAGATAGTGTTTCAGGGGGGTTGCAGATTCTTTACTACGATCCGGACTTGCTCCTTTTCAGAGGGCCTGCTTGTCATCTTTGTAGCTTTACCCCTCCAATGGGTTAGAAAGTCGACGAAAGATTCCTGATTCTCTTGCCAGGTTGTCTTAAGCTCTCGAGTAGTAACGTCCAGTTAGACATTGTAACTATACTGACTGATGGAAACTATTGCAATGTCTTCCCACGTTTTGGTTTTAGCTACATCAAGGGAGAGGAACTATTTCTGGGCTGCTCCAAATAGAGATCGGTGAAAGAGTTGAGCCTTCAATTGGTCATCAATTCCCATTGGCGACAGAGTACCAACATACATTCAGAGATGAATTCTGGGATCTTCGGTTCTGTCAAATTTTGTCATGTCCGGCATCTTGAATTTTTTTTTAATATATGGCATCTGGGAACAGGCAGAGTCCCCCTACGTCGAGCATATATTCCTCAAATTTTTTTGGCTTTTCTCAACACCTTTTCCATCCGATCGATCTTTTCTGCCAGTGTAGATTCCCTAGACTGGGCTGTGTTCTCCTCTTATACTACAATTGGGCGGGGAACTTGCGGTGGTACCACGACTTGTGGTATGTTTGGTCCCTAGTTGTCATCCCAAAAGTTTTCAAAATTCTCATTCGCGTTATCTGGTTGCCCATTTACACTGAGCATGCAGGCCTGAATTACTTGTATTTGTGCCTGACATTGAGTTTGAGCTTGGGTCTACAGCTCCACAGCTTGATGTATCTCGGTAATAGCCCTCATCAAGGCTGTTAAATTAACTTCATTCTCTGCCATGTTAGTCGATTCAGATACTCTACGAAGTCTGTCCAATTTTGATCTTACCTAAACTCGTGTCAACTGTATTCTTTCCAGATCAATGGTATCCCATAGAAAAACCTAAATTCCACAAGCAGAATGACCAATTTTAGACAACAGATAGCAAATACCCCAGATACCTCAAAATAGCTAAAACTAAAATAATGCCCCTGTCGGGTCCATACCACCAGCATAACAACTGAACGTCTGAAGACCCCGGATGAGAACTAAAGGGGATAGATCAACTAAGCTCTAGAGGAAAGGTTTTTTTCTTAAGCGGACGGCGTCCCAGCAAGGAGACTATTCTAATCCTCAAGGGACTGGTTCGACCTATGATTCTTAAAGGAAAACTGGCAGCATAACAGTAGAAAAACAAAACTTTATCACATAGGTCGAAAGAAAAGAATTTGAAGAAAGCAAGCCTAGACAAAATGGGGTATAGATTTAACAAGCCGAAAGGAACCCATAAGGGGGGGAAACTACCATAGAGTTGTTAAAACGAAACACGGGTATGACCTCAAAAAGAAAACTATGGTGTGAAAACCCGATCGTGGTGAAGATTGAAACCCGAGTAAGAACCCGAAGGCAAAAAACTAATCTAATCAAAGGATAACAGAGAATCCGGACCGAACCCGGGGAAAAACTAATCTAATATGAACAAACAATCCTAACAATATACAACCCAAACATACAATAAAGAAACATATTTAATTCTACTAGGGTTAGCAGCACCTAATTAGGGGAGTTCTAAGTTCACTATATGCAAAAGGCCAATTTTGGTTAATCGAACAGGGTACCTTCTGAATAGAGCAACGTATATACCTCCCATGCTTGGAGTGGTGCAGGACATGGTCAAATAGTACGCTCGAACTCTTTTACTGCACCTATGATAGCGTACAGTCAGCAAGGGTTGCCCGTCTTTCTAACAATTCTCGAAACGAATTAACGTTCAGGACATCGGGTTGACCAGGCAGGGAGCTAGAGAAAAAATGCATATGCATGCGAAAATGCAAGGGAGAAATTTTATTAAGAACCAATGATGTTTTCAAGTCTAGTCCTGTTATTTGATTTTGGAAATCAGTCCCAAGTAGAGTTGCCAGAAAATACTATGGCGTTGGAATTTATGGGTCAAAAACAAGAGAATTCAAAGATGTTTAAAAATATATTTTAACACCTTGAAAGCTAAATTTTAAAAATTTATTTTTATTAGAAATAGAGTCGCCACTTAGTTTTTGAGAAAAAACTAAGAAAAACAAAATAGTTACTGATCTTTTAAAAAATAAACAAGAGAAAAGGGGTTCGAGAGCTAAGGTACGAATCGGGAAAGGTGTTAGGCACCCCATTCGCCCAACAGTAAGGTTGGCCTCTATTAATCATCATTGGTTCTTTAATAGAATTTCTCAAATGCATACAAATGAAGAAAATAAAGGTAAAGAGAGTATGCAAAATTAAATATGAAAAACACATAAAATATGTACATAGCATTTCAAAATAAATAAGTGTCAAAAGAAGAATTCTTACCCTATAACATGCAATTTCTATCTAAAGGATTCATGAAACATACGTACATGCAATATTCACAAAAGTAAGTTAACTATTATGATTTGCATAAAATAATAAAAGTATGTTAGAAATTACCAAACTACCTAAACATGGATTTGTTGTTAAAAATAGACTAAACAAATTTAAACATGTATTTAACGAGAATAGCAAAAACATGCATAATTAAAAATAAACTAAATTAACATTAGAAACAAAAACTAAATGCAAAAAGATGCATGAAAATTCTATGCTAAAAGAAAGCTTATTAAAGAAAATAAAAATTTTATAACAAAGAGAATTTTAAAGAAAAATAAAAAAAAAGTTCATAAAGAAAAGCATACTAAAGTGAAAATGGTAGAAAATGTTATTAAACTATTGAAAAAGAAGAAAACTTAATTATTCACATTTTACAATTTTTTAAACAAAATAAGGTAAGAGAAAATAAAAGGAAAGAACAAGTGATTTTCAACTATTAAAAGGGCTTTTATGATTTTTGAGTTTGATGAAAATAGAGAAAAAAAAAGAATAAGAGAAAATAAAGAAAAAAAAAAGAAGATGAAATTTTATTAGTACTAATACTAGGAGAAAAGAAGTGCTAAATAAAATTTTATAAGAAAATTAAAGCTAATAATAATGTTAAACAATATTAAAGTGCTATATTACAAAGTGAATAAAACTAAATAAAAGAGAAGAAAAATAAAGCACTAAAAGACAATTACATAATTATTGAAAGAAATAGAAAATGAAAGCTTGAAAAGAGATATTAATCTAAAAAGAAAATAAAGTGGAACATTAAAAAGAAAAATTAAAACTTCAATAAGAGAAAAGGAAGAGAAAAGAAAACTAAAATTACATTATGAGAAAGGAAATAGAGTGTTAGAAAAAGAAGATTACACTATTATAAAAGAAAAATAAAATAAAATTAAAAAAAAAAGCTAGAAAATTAAACTAATGCTAATAAAGAAAATGACACTAATATTACAAAGAAAAAGAATGAAAATAAATGCTTAGTAAAGACAACCAAACTAATGGTAGAAAAATAAAAAAAATTAAAAATAACTATTTAACTTAAATGTGAAATGTAGTATTAATTACTACATTTACATAAATATAGGTGCATTGTTACAATAATTAACAACATCATTGAGTTGTAATTGTCAAAATTTATTAGCACCAATTAATGATTTAATTAAACTTAATTCAAATAAGCAAATAGATAAACAAATAAGCTAAATGAATTGAAATGCTAGAACATAAATAAGACAATTGATAAGTAAAGAAAAAGTACAATGAAAAGAAATGTGTGAATTAAAATTGAATTTTTAACCCGGTCACTCCAAATGAGAAGAATTAAAGTTAGAAAGACCGGGGATCCAAATGAATTACCTAAATTGTTGGGGAATCCTCAAGTTGTGGAATGTGCCTCGGTGTACCAATCCTCGAGTGAAAATCCAAGCTAGGATTGCAATGTAGGCATTGGAAGGCTCGAATCTCAGTATCTCGGTAGAGGTTCGGCGTCAGGGCTCGGAATCGCTCGGTATATCGGCAGAGTCTCTCACTTAAAATTCGTACTGAAAACGTACGCTGGGGTACGGTATTTATAGATTTCTTCAACCAATGAGATGCTGCCACGTTTTACGACATGTCCGATCATTTGGAGTTGGCGGCCGCCACAATGCAAGTTGGCGGCCGCTATGTTGGAAAAGGTTCCACAAGGTTTTGGTGGCGGCCGTCATAATGTGAGTTGGCGGTCGCCATGTTGGAGTTGGCGGCCGCCACTTTTGGCTAGGATTTCCAAGAGGTTCTATTGATGGCCGCCACAATGAACATGGCGGTCGCCACTTCGGCTAATGACTTGGGTAACAAGTTATCGATGGTTCGGTATAATTTCATTGGTTTTGAAGGTTTTTGATGACTGGGTTCAAATACCGAGCTTGAATCACCTCCCGATGATCGTACTTGGGCACTATTCTAACTGTTTTTATCATTAGATTCACCTAAGATTAGGCGGGGTTAAATTGGGGTGTCTAAAGTACGTTTTTACAAAGGTTTTGGCCTTATTTGACTTTTTGGTTTTAAGTCCCTTTTTGTTTAGGCAATTTTGGTGATTGTTGTGGCTTTTTGCGTGACCTGGAGTTTGGGGCGTGATAACTTGGTGTCAGAGCTCTGGGTTCGAATACCTATGAGCTGTGGAAGATGAGGGTGCACCACCTTGTGAGGATGTGTGTGTGCTTAGTTGCTTGTGTTTGGAACATGAGCATGTTGATGTCATGTATATATGAGTATGGAGGTTGGACCTTATGACTGATTAGTCTTTCCTTTGGGCGTTTGGACTAACAAATTTGGGAGCCAAGTTAGAAACGCATTTTGCGAACGTGATTTTTGGCAAGGAATGTAAGTAGGTTATCCAAAGTGACGCGTCATTCTTGTCGGTTCTCCTCAATATCGGTGTTATGTCTGCATAGTCGTTGTGGCTTTGTGCTAGCATGATTATGTGGTTTGTGTTAGAAATAACATGATAGATCGACCTTAGGTTGTCGTGTTTTACGTTTTCTTTCTTCATATCCTGTACCCCTTTCGAAACGACGAGACCGTAGTTTGGGTCTTGGAAGTGTGACTTGGTTATTATCAGTTGTAGAGGTAAGGTTATGGGTTGAGCGTCGATCGCCAGGTAGGTTATGGAACTCATCAGTGAGTCGGGTTCAGCCATGTGATGTTGGTCTCGGTTGGCAAACCGTTGAGTGTTTGGGCAGAGTTTTGTTCAGGTATAGTCGAAGCGTAGTAGATGGCTTTGACTTGGGTAGCTTGCTTCTCTTAAGAGTAAGTTTCGGACGTTGTAGATATGCTGGGAGTAAGCATGGGTTGCGGTTGTGTTGGAATGTGTAAGGGTTCAGGTTACGATTTCAACAGGCAACGAGAATCAATTTTGTGGAATTCCTACGGGAATGCAAGTTTGTGGTTTGGTTAACATCCTAGTGATTAGGAGATTGTGTTTGGGAACCATGCTGAGTGCATGTGGTTAGCTTAGTGCTGAGTTGATGTATCCCGAGTATGATGTGTCAGGAGGTTGTTTGTGTTCCACCCTAGGTTCGGAGATAGGTATGCTGTTTGTCCATAGGAACGAAGTGTGGAGTGCCGAGGTTCAGTAGTGGACCGTGTGGTTTGACTGGCCTGGGGTGATAAGTGAGAGATCGTAGGATATGATGCCTGTGATCGTGTGTGCCTTGAGAGCGAAAGTGTGGAAGGTGTCTACATGGTTAAGGGAGTTAATAGTAACTCTAGATGGAAGGTCTCAGGATCGAGTTTCTTTTGCTTAGAGCCGTGTGCTTTCTATGTGAGCTTCTTGAACAGTGGGCTCGAGGCTGTGACGTGATTGTGGTTTGCCTAGCAAGAGATAGGTTATGTAGCGTAACCTTGTGAAGTGATGTTTTAGGTGTAATGGGATGTGCTGTACCAGGTATGTGGATGGTTTGAGTACCGTGATCAGAGTTTTTATGGCAGTTGTTTGACTGTGGTTAAGGTTACCTCAAGGTAAGGTTGACAGAGTTCTTTAGAGGCCAAGTGTTGAGTCATGATTTCTTGTTGGTCTTTGTCTTTTCTTTGGCTGGAAGAAGAGAGAGGGTTTTCTTATAGATGATAATCTGGTGCGAGTTGTTTCATCTTGGTTGGATGGAGATGCCAGGTTCTTGATTGGTTCAGGTTTTGGTTGTGTTCTAAGACTGTGAAATCTCAATAGATCTATACCCGTGTATGACCCTTAGAGTTGTGACTCAGAGACTTGTGTCGCCGTGATTGGGTGATTCTAAGATGGATTCTTCGCGACTTCGACGCGTGGTGCGAGACGCTCTACATCTGAACGTCTGTGTGTGTGACCTAGGATCTGATTGCTCCCGCGGTTAGGAACCGTAAATAATTGCATGATGGGGTTGGTATTCTCCTGCGGTGGACCGTTGAGTGCATATGGTTGTACTTTTAACTCTTGGAAGAGCGGGAATTTTATTGGAATAGTGTGGCTGTGATATGCGTATAGTGGGTTTTTGATAGACTTTTGTGAGTCTGGCTTTGGGTTCTATTTGGCACTTAGAACTATTCAAAGTTCTTAGAGTCGAGTAATGGTCATCAACCATGGTAATTGTTGTGTTTGACATAACCGTTTGTTTGGATGGTGGTCCTGAGAATGTGGTAAGGTATGAGTCAGGAAGGATTCAATGTTTGAGGAATCTTGGTTAGTGTGGCCTGTTCGGACCGACGCGATTGTCTGGTTGGGAACGGAAGGGCCGTGATGAGTTCTGGATGTGAAGAAATTGTTAAGTATAAAACGCGAGTCTTGGTATCAGTGATTGGATAGTGAGACGCTGAGATGTGTAGTGACATGCTGTTGCACGGGTGATACGGTTGGGTTTGTATAGGTTGTTGGATACCAGTGAGATGTTCTATCTGCGTGATGTGTTTGGTCAAGCGACTCATTGGGGTCAGGTGACCTTGTGGCTGTGAAGTTGGATCAGTTTTCAATTGTGTGGAACCTTGTCTGAGACAATGGCGTACCACCTGATGTTTCTCCTGGGTGAGAATGGTGGTTTGAGATAGAAGTTTGAGTAGAGGATGAAGGTTTGAGGGTTTGCTGAGATGCATTCTTTGATGTCTAGGTGAGTAAGTGAGCTTCTCTCTAGAGTTGAGTGTTTGTGTTGTGGCTCGTGGATGGGCGTCGTGTCAGCTTTGAGATGGCATTGTTAGCATCAGCGGGGTATGATGTGGTATCAAAGTCGGTGGTCGTTTGGTGATCGTCAGAACTCGAGTGGAGTTTGTGCGTGGAGCATGCGGTTTCATGTGATCTATGCCATGACTTGACGTCGTGTGGTTGGACTTGTGGAGATGGTCCTTGGTGTGCATGGTGAGATGTGATTGAGCCATTTTGTGGCAGTGGGAACAAAGTGGTAGTCTCTATGTTCTGGAATAAAGAGTGTTTAGGACCATGTTCCATGACGGATTGGTCTTGTGCGATGTGTTTATCGCCGGAGTGGTTTGAGTTCGGCAAGAGTCAGATTTTGAGGATTGGCGGTGTGAGCTGGATTTTGATCCGGTGTTTCTGGGATGTTTCCTGGACGACAGTGATGTCAATGGGGCTTTTTTGTGCAAGCATTCAATAAGGAAGTCGATTCTTGAAGTCGTGTTTACCTTATGTGACAACAGTTTTGGGGGTTTCAGTTGTTGGTACATTTTTGCTGTTATATAGTGTTGCTGGGTTTACATCAGAGATTATTAATGGTTGATGAGCTGGTGTTGGCTTGAGTTTTAGTGTTGAATTTCGGGGACAAAATTCCTTTAAGAGGGGGAGAGTTGTGAGACCCTGACCCGTTTTAATTTTGGTAACGTTTCGACGTGTTGTTTATTATTTTTTACGGTAGCATGTTTATGTGCGTTTTAAGCATGTTCGAGCTTAGAAATGCATGTTGGGTTGAATACCGGGACCGTTAGGAGCTGTGGTGCAAGGTTGTAAAAAAATAAAATAAAATTTGTGGCCTATAAATATCTAGCCTTAGATATTTTGGTGGAGATATTTTTTTTGGAAAGCTTAGTGGTTAAGTTTCTTTTTCCAAACAAAAACCTCTGCCTTTTCTCTAGATTTTTTTAGGACCCGGGCTTTGTTTTTGGCGATCGGGTAGCGGATCCTTACTATCGGCATCGAGAGCAACGCATCTAACTAGACGAAATTTTGTTTCGATGAAGTTCTTTTTTCACGAAGTTCGAGGTGTTGAGTTTTTAACTCAACGAGGTAGGATCCTAGACTATCTTGTCTTTAAAGGGTGCTACGTGCAATTATATGTGTTTTTACCATTTAAAAATGCATGAAAAGTTAGTTTATGTTTCAAAAAGTTGGATTTTTGGTTCAAAATAACTTTTAGTTGATTTTCGGTTGGAGAAAAAGCAGTTTGAGGCTTTTCTTTCAGTGTATCTTTGTTGTTTTGGGTTTGTGTAGGCCCGTAAGTTGTAAAGGGAGTGTTTAGATGGTTTAAATTGGGGCTGAGAAGCTGTTTCAATAGCTTGGGTTTTCTTTTCATCATCGCCTGTATCCTGTTCTGAAATTTAGGAATTTTAGTTTTTGTGTCGACACCTTTTTTTGTTTGTGTCGACACTTTGCTGTTTGTGTCGACCCTTTTTTCTTTTGTTGTGTTGAGCACGCTGTGGCTGTTTACGTTGAAACTCTCTGTTATTTTGTGTCGACACCTTTTTCTGTTTGTGTCGACACCTTTTTCTGTTGGTGTCGACCATTTTTCCTTCTGTTGGAGTGGAGCATTCTGGTTCTTTTGGTGTTGACACATTTTCTGTTTGTGTCGACACCTTCGCTGGTTGTGTTGACACATTTTCTGTTTGTATTGACACATTTTCTGTTTGTGTCGACACCTCCACTGCTTGTGTCGACACATTTTCGGTTGGTGTCAACCCTTTTCTTTCTTGTGTGAGAAGGAGAGTTTTGAGATTGGGGTGAGTTCTAAGAGCCCTTGGTTTACTAGAATGTCGTATTTTCGTGTTTAAACCATGTTTGTTTCGATAAAAGCATATTTTGCGCTTTTTCTTGGTTTATTACATCATATGACTTATGGATATTTGTCCGTGGTTTTTGAAAAGGTGATTTTGAAAATGGAGGTTCGTGAAACTCTTGCAAAAAAACTTATTTTGGAGGTTTGGAGCTAACCATCGGGGTTGCGTCTTAACTTTTTAAACGTTTTGATAAAATATGTTTTTGTTTGAGCTCCATGCTTAATGGATGGATTTTTATACATGTTTAATATATAATTGTGAAAATATTTTCGTAGTTATGCTACGGGTTGGTTTTTAAATGATTCTAGATGTACCAGGATAGCAGGTATTTGGCACGAGTTGCCCTCGGTAGAAGTTCAGAAACATGCACAGAGTAGGTACCTTTGTCCTTCGGGGTAGTTCCCATAAAGAAGGTGTGTGGGTGCTTTTGTCCCTCGGTTTGAGTCCGTAAAGTCAGCTTTTACGTTGTGGTGGCTTCGTATAGAACTTGCATTTACCTAACCGGTCCTATGATGTGTAGGGATTGGGTAAAGGGCAGAAGTCTGTAGTTGCTACATCCGTCCCTTTGTGACGTAGTCGGTACTTATGGAATCATTTTATCTTTTCTCCTCAGCGGTGCGACCTGAGTGGAGTATATTGTTTTATCGTTTTATTTTCCTCGGCTGTGTGAGTTCCAGGTGAAAAATATCTTTTCTCTTTTCTCGGTGTGTGATCCGGGTGAAAAATAACGTTTTGGTTACTGTTTTTCTTTAACTGTGAAAACGTTATCTGCATTGTTGATATGCAGGGTTTGATGAAAATGTGAAATTTTATGGAGTAAAACCGTTTGGAGGCTCGTGTTAGCCTAATGAAAAACTTATGGTTTTAGGTTAGGAAAACTTTTTTGGCTCCTGTGGTTGAACCTGTATGCTTATAATTGCATAACTTGCTATACAACCTTATAGTCTTTTTCTATTGGGCTTCGGATCACAGTTTGAAATTTTGTTAAAACCTCTTTCAGGTGAACGTGGTCCTGTAGGTTGACCAGGTGGTGCCCGGATGAGGCTGATGAAAAGACCCTGTTGTCTTGTTTAGTTAGGTAGTTTATACCTTTCTGTATATGTTTCATGTTTAGAGTTAATATGTTGTAAAATATATGTAATGATTGTGGATGTATGTATATTTTAATACTTTCGAGAGAACCTTGGGTTGGTTGTTATTTTTCGTAGTTTCTTACTACATTTTTCGTTGTTGGGTTCAACGGTTTACAAAAAGGATTTTTAAATGGTTTTGCTTCATATAAACCCTTGTGTGCTTCGAGGAGATTTTGAAACAGCCTAAGCTTCTTTAAAAAGATTTTCTTATCTAAAACTGGTTTACAAAAAGGCTTGGCTTATGAGGCCGCAATTGTAGTCTTTTGGACTACTCTTTTAAATCAGATAAACCATCGGTACTACGTTTTTACAAAGGTTTTGGCCTTGTTTGGCTTTCTGATTTTAAGTCCCTTTTTGTTTGGGCTGTTTTGGTGGTTGTTGTGGCTTTTCGCGTGATCCGGAGTTTGGGGCGTGACACTTCGGTTCTTTCAAGCCCTAGAAAACTAGGCACCCTAACCCTAGGTTCGCGTGTAAGTGACGACTCTTCAATTTTTTCAAACCCTAGAAAACTAGGTACCCTAACCCTAGGTTCGTATGTAAGTGACGACCCTTCGATTTTTTCAAGTCCTAGAAAACTAGGCATCCTAACTCTATGTTCTTGTGTAAGTGATGACCCTTCGGTTCTTTCAAGTCCTAGAAAACTAGGCACCATAACCCTAGGTTCGTGTGTAAGTGACGACCCTTCGAGCCCCAGAAAATTAGGCACCCTAACCCTAGGTTCATGTGTAAGTGACGACCATTCGGTTCTTTCAAGTCCTAGAAAATTAGGCACCCTAACCCTAAGTTCGTGTGTAAGTGACAACCCTTCGATTTTTTCAAATCTTAGAAAACTAGGTACCCTAATCCTAGGTTCGTGTGTTAGTGACGACCCTTCGGTTCTTTCAAGTTCTAGAAAACTAGGCACCCTAACTCTATATTCGTGTGTAAGTGACGACCCTTCGAGCCCTAGAAAACTAAGCACCCTAACCCTAAGTTCGTATTTAAGTGACGACCCTTCGAGCCCTAGAAAACTAGGCACCCTAAACCTAGGTTCGTGTGTAAGTGACGCCCCTATTAGCCCTAGAAAACTAGGCACCATAACCCTAGGTTCGTGTGTAAGTGACGACCTTTTGAACCCTAGAAAACTATGCACCCTAAACCTAAGTTCGTGTGTAAGTGACGACCCTACGGTTCTTTCAAGCCCTAGAAAATTAGGCACCCTAAGCCTTGGTACGCCAGACAAATCTTCCTAACTCTAAGTTCGTGTGTAAGTGACGATCCTTTGGTTTTTGCACGTCCTAGTAAAAGATTAGGAATCTCAAGCCCTAGTGCGCCAAGCAAATATTTATCTCTTTCCTTTGATTTTTGTGTTTTTCCCGTTTTGCCATAACCTTTTAGGATTAATTTTCTAGAAATTTTTAAAAATTTGCCCCAATCTTCTAAAACAATCTTTCTAAAAATGTCTAAGATTTTCTAAAAATTTCTAACATTTTCTTAAAATTTTTCTCAAATTTATCAAATTTCCTTAGGATTTTCTTAAAATTTTCCAGATTTTTTAAAAATTTATAAGATTTTTTAAAAAATTTTCTAAATTTTTTGGGACTTTTAAAAAATTTCCTTGATTTTGAAAAATACCCCCTTAGATTTCTAGAGTTTGTGATTTTTTTATTAAAAAAATTAGCCTTAAATTTTTAGAAATTTTTGACAAAAGTGCCTATAATTTTAGAATTTTTGATAAAAATTACTTTTTCAGTTTTCATACCAAAAAAAAACTCCCCTTAATTTGTTATCTTTTTCTAAATAAAAAAATAAAAAATCAAACCTTTTATTTTGTGATTTTCATTAAAATAATTGCCTTTTTTTTCATTGTTTGTTCAAATCTTAAGTGTACTTATTATTTTAAATCTCTATAGCAGTGGTACCTAAGCTAAGCATCACACCATCATCAAAATAAAACATCATTCATCAGCATTCATCATCATATCGAAACACATTATCATATCATCTAGGGGATCCCAAGCATGTGTCTATGTTTGATATATCATGTTTTGGTATTTAAAACAGTAAGGATATGGTACATACCGAAGGTCACTAGCGAGAAATATGATGGTTAAGCTCCCGCAGAAGAACGTCAGCAGCAACGACATCGATGGGAGGCTCGTATCGTCTCATCCCCCGTGGAACCACGCGATAGGGTGTTAGAGCGTAAGTATGCGGGTCGAAGGGTGCTGAATGACCCTCTCCAGTATCAGAGTTCAAGAAATTGGCCATCGCAGCCTCAGCAGCCACATGTACCTCAGCAGCTATCCGTGCCTCCTCCTCAGCCCAGTGGGAAGCGCGCCCTGCCTCAAGTAGAAGAGCATCCATCGCAGCAGTGGGCTGCGTGGAGGTGACCCCACCGGCAGGAAGACTGGAAGCCATACCTCTAAGAGTCTCCGTGTAAGAACTCCCAGCAGCGGAGGGGCCTTGTCGCGCCCCAAGGTCATCATCCCTATGGTCTAGGCCTGCTATGAAGAAGAATGGAATCACGAGCAAACATCTCGAAGTGAAGGGCACATAAGCTAAATGACAAAGAAAGAGATGGGAGAGAGTTTGAGCGCGAGAGAGCTAGAAAGAGAAAGTGGAGTGAACAAATGAGCCTAACCCGCGCGCCCTTGGGGCCTTATGCGCACCTGGAGGTGGCGGTCGCCATCTCCAGTGTTGGCGACCGCTGGGTTTCCCAAATGTTTCCTGGCAACCACCATGATCAAGGGGTTTTTTTCTTGACGACTGCCATGTTATAGGGGTTTAGAGGCGGCAGCGGCCATGTCAAAGGGGAAACAGTGCCAGTTTACCAACAGTCACGTCAATTTTTAGGTTTTTGAGGGGAGCTGTTTAGGGGTATGTTATTTATATGTGTTTATTCTCTTTTAAGTACGGTTATTTTATTTGTTTACTTTTCTTTTGCATTATTTTCGAAATTCTTATTACTAAAAATGGTTTCCAAAAAAATAATAATTTTCCCAAAAGAATAATAATAATTTTTCTAACTTTAGGGGGACTTTTCAAAGATTTTTAAAAAAAATCTTGGGTGTTTTTCAAAAATATTTCAAGAAAATTTTTGTACATGATTATTCTTTCCGATAAATTTAATTTTAAGCCGTAACTTGACTTCTAATTAATTTTACCTCGCGCTTTGTCTCGAATTTTTAGGTTTTAACTCGACCCATTAATTCATGATTATTCTTTCTGATAAATCTAACTTTTAAGTCGTAACTTGACTTTTAGTTATTTTTATCCCGTTTTTATTTTGAATTTTTATGTCTTAACTTGACCTATTAATTCGTAGCCTCTCTTTCCGATAAAATTAATTTTAAGCCGTAACTTGGCTTGTAATTATTTTTATCTCACTTCCGATAAATCTAACTTTAAGTCGTAATTTGACTTTTAGTTATTTTTATCCTGCTTTCATTATGAATTTTTAGGTCTTAACTCGACCTATTAATTCGTAGTCTCTATTTCTGATAAAGTTAATTTTAAGCCGTAACTTGGCTTTTAATAAATTTTATCCCACTCTCATCCCGAAATTGTAAGGTCTTAACTCGACCGATCAATTGCTTTCCTAGTTAACATAATTTCTTCATTCCTAACTCGATCCTTTTAATTATCTAATTCCCAGCCGAATTCTTCGATCTTAACTCGATTTTTTATTAGGTTTATGCTCCTTTTAGATCTTAACTCGATCTCTAGGACTTGTTCAATCACATTCATGTTTATACCAGTATTTGCACCATGTTAGCATCTGTTCATGCTAGCATTTACATCATATCTTGCATTTTTGCATTTTGCCATAGGAACTACGTTTTGGTCTAATCCATAGCAAAGGGGTATGTAGGTAGCTCGATAAAAATTTGAATACGACCAACATCATATGTATGCTTGTGTGCTTGTAGCATAAGATTGACAGCTCGGTCAAATAGCGATTGTCTATGGATTTTTGATATAACATGTATCACGCGTTGCTATGCAAGTTATATCAAAGAGGGGCAACTGTAGACACCCCAATTTGACCACGCCTAATCTTAGGTGAATCCAATGATGAAAATTGGTGGAATGGTGCTTCAGTTCGATTCTCGAGAAGTGATCCAAGCTAGGTATTTGAAGCCGAAACCTTCAAACCAAAGAAATTTTGTCGAAACTTCTAAACTTCCTGTCTAAGTAAGGCGAACTCCATGTTCATTGTGGCGACAGCCAATAGAACTTCTTGGAAATCCTAACCAAAAGTGGCGACCGCCACCTCCAAACCAGCGACCCCCAACTTGCATTGTGGCGACTGCTAATAGAATCTTGTGGAACCTTTCAAAAACATGCCGACCGCCTACTCCAAATGGCCTAACATGTCTTAGAACGTGGCAGCATCTCATTGGTTGAAGAACTCTATAAATACCATACCCCTGGTACGTTTTCAAGGAAAAAAAATTAGTAAGAGATTTACTAAGAGAAGCTCTACCGAGTTGCCGAGCAATTTCGAGTCTCGACATCGAAGCCCTGCCAAAATACCGAGATCCAAAACTCCGACGCCTACTTTGAAATCTTAGCTTGGATCACAATCCGAGGATTGGGCCGTTGAAGCACATTCTTCCGATTTGAGGATTCCTTAGCAATTCAGGTATTCCGTTTGGATCCCCGATCTTTTTAACTCCATTTTCTCTCTTTTGGAGTGATCGGATTAAAATTCAACTTTAATTCATATTTTTCTTTTATTTACATGGTTAATCCTATTTACTTCATGTAATTTAGTTATTTTCTTTAGTTGTTTAGTTATTAATTTCCTCATACTCATACTTAGCACATTGTCATTTTTATTTGTATTCATTAATTAGTGCTAATATTTTTTTAGCAACTACAACTTATTAATATTGCTAGTTGTTATAAAAAGTACTTACATTGTATGATTGTAATTGTCAATATTGCATTCATATCTTCTAATTAAAATAAATTGTGCGCTCATTTTCTTTTTATCTCTTCCTTTTATATTAATTTAAAATTCTTTTATTAGTTATTATTTTGATTTCCCTTTATTTTCAGCATTAGTTTATTATTATTTTTATTTACTTCTTTTTCTTTTGCTTGTAATGTAGCTTTAATTTTCTTTCAATACACCTCTTTTTTTCTTTTCATTTTTTGTAATGAAATTTTCTTTTCTTTTCTTTTCTTTATAATGTAGTTTTATTTTTCTCTCTAATGTTTTATTTCTTATTTTTCTTATTTTTTCTTTTTCTATAGTTTTATTTTTTTTCATAGTACTTATTATATCTTTCTTTTTCTTTTATTTCATTAAACCTAAAAATTATAAAAAGTCTTTTAAGATAATTTTTTTTTCTTTTTAAATATAATTCTCTTCTCTTTATTTCCTTTTCTTTTTGTTTTCTTCTATCTCTTTTAAAGAAAATGTAAAAAGTAAATAGTTAGGTTTTTTTTCCATTAGTTTAATAACATGTTGTAACCTTTTTATTTTTAGCATAATTTTTCTTTTGTAAACTTTTTCTTTTCTTTTAAATCTTTAAATTCTTTTTTGTTATAAGGCCTTTATTTTTAGTTTCTTTGTTAGTAAACTCTCTTTTTTTATATAAATTTTTTGTGCATCTTTTATTTTATATTTAGTATTAAATATTTACCATATTAATGTTTCTCTAAATGTATGTTTTAATATGCATGTTTTTGGTTACTTTGAAATTATGTTTAGGATAGTTTAATTTAATTCTTACTAACAATTCATGTTTAGGTAATTTTAACAATTTCTAGCATATTTTTGTTTTTTTATTTGAATCATGCTAGTTTAGGTTGTTTTAATAATATTGCATGCGGGTGTGTTCTATATATCCTTTAGTTAAAAATTCCATGCCGTAGGACTTAGAATTCACCAATTTATTTGTCTTAATTTAGAGTGCTATGTACATATGTTATATATTTTTCATATTTAATTTTGAATGTTCTCTCTTTGTCTCTATTTTCTTTATTTGCATGCATTTGAGAAATTCTATTAAAGAACCAATGACGTTTAGTAGAGGCCAACCTTATAGTTGGACGAACGGGATGCCTACCACCTTATCCGATTCGTACCTTAACTCCCGAACCCTCTTTTTTTAGTTAACCGCTTTTAAGATCAGTAGTCATTTTTGTTTTTCTTAGTTTTTCTCAAAAACTAAGTGGCGACTCCATTTTCAACAAAAATAAATTTTCAAAATTTAGTTTTCAAGGTATTAAAAATATTTTTCAAACATCTTTGAATTCTTTTATTTTTAAACATTTTTCAAAACAACCCCCAAAATCCTAACGCCACAGGAGACATAGTTGTTGGACCGTAAAAATTTGCCATCACCAATCGGGAAGGTGGTGAAGATGTGGAGCTCTCGATCTTCCTACTAGGTGGCAGGTGCTGCGGAGGAGGCATAGTCGGAGCCTCAACCCCTCTTGGTAGGGCAACAGGATGAGGAAGCCATGGGCGGAGAGTTGAAGGAGGTGGAGAGTCAGAGAGAAAAGAAAGAAGAGGTGTTTGAATTTGAGATAGAGGGAAAAGAAGAAGAGCCTCTTATTTATAGAATTCGACGGTTCTATCTGGACAGACAAGGCGCATTCAGACGATGTACGTCCGGATAGCGTCCCGACGAACTGAGGTCAGAAGGTTTGTCGTTAGGACGGTGTTCAGATGCAAAAGGTATTGGAGTACTTTCGTCTGGATAGAAAAAGGGGCGTCTAGACGGAATTTGAATTGGCATAAAAATGGGAAGAGTTTTGAGGTAAAAGGTGTTAATAGGAAGTGCTAAAAATGTCACCTCAGTTTGATTTCGTCCGGACGGAATAAGGGGCGTCCGGATGGAAGATGATCGGGTAGGTGCCACGTGTCAGCCAAGGGTTCGGAAGGACATGGCCGTTGGTGTTCTGCCAGGAGGCAAGTACATTTGTTTAGGCGGAGGAACAAAGCAATTAATGCTCTGAGGAGCTGAGGCGTCATGCATGTCAGGAAGGGACAAATCCCATTTTGTCCGGATGAAATGAGATTGTCTAGACAGAGTTTTTTTATTTTTTATTTTTTATCTTTTATCTTTTCCTATTACTGCTAAAGAAAATTTGGGTTCCCTCCCAATAGAGCTAAGTTTAATGTCTTTAGGCAGACGTCGTGTTTGGTCACTGAGTCTGGGTTACGGGATCAACGAGGTCGATAGACTCGATAGCAGGGTCGACAGAGATACTGTTGATGTACGGTTTCAAACACTGGCTATTGACTAAAAGATGCTTACTCGAGCTAGAGTTGAGCAGCCGGTAGACACCGCGAGGGAAAACGTTGGTCACCACAAAGGGGCCTTCCCATCTTGATTGGTGCTTACTCGGAAAAAGTTGTAACTTGGAATTAAACAACCACACCTTTTGATTTGGCGTAAATGACTTTCGATGATATATTTATCGTGAAAATCTTTCGTTCGAGCATTACAGGTGTCAGAGTTCTCGTAAGCTTCGTTACGAATTTCTTTGAGCTCACTGAGCTGAAGTTTTTGATGGGTACTAGTTGGAGGCAATACTGCCAAGATCATTATTTTTGTAAAATGATTTTTGGTAAAAAATTAACTGGACGGGTAAAAGTTGAAACGGGCTCCAGATAAAAATTTTGACGAAGAACGATCAAAATAAAATTCGTGCAACCAAAGTTAATTTAGAAGAATACCTCTTGTAGATCTAATCTTCAACTACGACTTGATTCTGAGTTGAAGCTTCTGTCAGATCTTCTACCGTATTCCCTTATGCGATCCTCGAACGTAGTGTGAGCTACGATCCTCCGACAACTCATACTGGCAGAACCCCGATATATTTTTAAGTCTTGAAAGACAAAAATAATATATCAATAATGATATTAAAATCAATCTAAACTGGTTCAGCCTACCCGCATATATATAGGGCTACAGCAGGGACCTGGGGTGTAATTATGAGTAAGACTTCTAGTAGAACACAGATACCTATGGGCGGTTTCTACAATTATGAAAAGACGTAACGATTTCTACAATTTTATAAAATACTGAATTACAATTCACACCACTAAAGAACTATAATTGCACTATGACCCATAATCTCAAGACCTTCTTGCATTGAACTCCTGTTATTAA
>JAOTRH010018891.1:0-22310 GCA_034768845.1 Heliamphora exappendiculata | reverse complement strand
TAAACATTTTCTAATTTTCTTATTCTTAGTATAAATTTTTCTTTTATAAATTTTTCTCTTATTTTCTTTAAATCTTTGAACCCTCTTTTGTTAAAATACTTATTTTTGTTAGTAGGTTTTCTTTCTTTTAAAATATAGAATTTTTGTGCATCTTTTATTTTTAGTACTTATCATGTTCGTATTTTTTCTTTCTAAATGAATATTATGCATGCTTTGATTATTTTCTTTAAATACATGTTTAGAGTAGTTTAATTCATTTTGTAGCAAATCATGTTTAGATTATTTTAATATCTTTAGTCTATTTATTTAAACCATACTAGTTTGATTAATTTTTATGAAATTACATGTGGGTATACTTCTTGTATCATTTAGATAGAAATTGCATGCTATAGGATTTAGAATTTTTTTTTTGACACTTATTTTTTTTGAAGTGTTATGTACAATTTTATGTATTTTTCTATACTTGATTTTGGATGTTCTCTCTTCACCCTAATTTTTTTTATTTGTATACATTTGAGAAATTATATTAAAGAACTAATGATGATTAGTAAAGGTTAACCTTACGGTTGGGCGAACGGAGTGCCTAACACCTTTCCCGATTCGTACCTTAACCCCCGAACCATTTTTTTCTGGTTAACGTTTTCAAAATCAGTAGCTAATTTTATTTTTCTTAGTTTTTCTCAAAAATTAAGTGGCGACTCTATTTTCAACAAAAAGAGGTTTTCAAATTTTGATTTTCAAGGTGTTTAAAATATTTTTCAAAATATTTTTAAATTTTTTCATTTTTAACTCCCAAATCCCAATGCCACAGTAGTTAATTAAATAAAATTGTTATAAATTTAATTTAATCGACGAATATCTGTAATATTAATGTAGAGATATAAATAAACATTTAATAATATGGAGCTCGAAATTATTTTGAGATAAGATTGTGAGTGCAATTATAATTATTTAGTAATGCGAAATATAATTTATGGATTAAAATTTTAATTCATACTGAATTATGTTTTTTTTAATTACATAAGGAGCCCGAATCTCCTTTATTTCTTAGGTCTCTATCGTAGCTTCTATATACACTACTTAAAGCCGTTGGCAACTAGGGTTTTTGATTTCACTCGTGATATCAAAATATAGCGGCAACTGAGTTAGGGTTCAATCACAAAAATCAAACTCCACCGTTTGTTCGTGATTAGATGTACGGGAATATGGCAGAGGCTGCCTGAGGTGGAAACAATTTACTGATTTGTGCATCCATTTAGGAGATTTCTATTTGAGTACTGATACGATATCAAATCAGAAAGATCTTAAAAGTATAATCCTTATTCCTCTAAGTTAGGATTTTTATCAGGTTCTTGTATTTTTTTTTATATAATCCGTATGCACTGTCATTAGTTCTTGTGATTCTTTTTCCCAACAATAGGTTTTTAGTATATGAGGCAAAGATACAAATACAATGATTTTCAGTAATTTTCATGATCTTTTGAAAACTCTCTAACAACCTTTCACTAGTGCTCATTTCTAGAAAGTTGGTGCTTGAGTGCTCCTCTAGCGCTATATTTGACTTATCTAGTATTGTTACGTGCTTAGATGCTTATTTGGGTCTACACATCTCAACACACATGATATAAATCGTTGAAATTAAAAGTTCAAAATTTGACAAAATGCATAGGATTAACATTAAGAACATGTATTATTATTATTATTATTATTATTATTATCAATGTACAACATGCTCTTAATATTAATATCATATATTTTGAATAAATTTATGATATTTATTTATGAGATCATAGAATTACTGTATATTTGCTCAATCTTTGTGTAGAATTTTGCCCAAAATAAAAACTTTCAAGGCTTAATTAAAGTACAACGCAACAAGGATTCATATTCTATTTTAAGGAGGAACAATTAATAAGGGAAAAATAATTTGGGGTTCCATTTAGTGGATTTGTTTAGAAATAAGTATTAATCACTTTTTGATTATTCCATAAATTTTTTTTTTTTTAATTATGATTGTTCTTGACAAATATATTACTCCTCATATATGAGACCTTCAGCGACAATAACTTTGTTATGAATACCGTCGATTTTTCAACAAACACAGATCGGTTCTAGAATAGCCAAATGTTCATCGACTTACGGTTCTTCCACTTAGTCGTATCAACATAACTCATATATTGTGTCTTTTGTGATCTAATGTATGAGGCCTTAGACTTTAATTTCATCGAAAACCTTTATGACGATGAGTTCAAAGTCGAATTCACAGTTGGATTCAAGTTTTCCTTCATTGAATCCTTCCGCTAATAGAACGCAATGCGGTTGAACTAATCGTACTTGACGTTCTTGGACAGATAGAATGATTCCAGTAAAAAATCTAACAACACATTTGTTATAGAAAATAGGATAATAATTTGGAAGAGAAATGAGACATTTCACATGTCCATTTCTTATCACATGAGACCTATTTTCAAAATAATTAATATATTCCATTAATTACATTTCATGCATGAATGAGTCATTATTTTTTAAATGACTCAGTTTTATATTAACAAAATGAGACAATATATATTATTAAAAGGATATATAGAATTCTCTTTGTGTAATTTATAGAGTATTCCATTTGTTAAAAAATGTATCATTTACATATAAAAAGACATTATAAATGTCTCATTTTTCTAACAAAATAATATCTCATTTTTTGTCACTTTTGAAAAAATATCAAAATGAAACTTCTAATCATTCTTGATCCAATTTTTTTGGGGGTTTCCATCGATATTGATGATTTTCAACTGAAAATGTTTCTCTTGTTAGAAAACACAAATTCGTGAAGTATGAGATTTGGGTCAGATCACATTTGGAATACTTGTTTAGGGTTAAGTTTCGATTTAAAACTAATATTTTATTAAATTTTAGTTTAATAAAATTTAATTTTATATATATATATAATAAGAGATAAAATTTAATATATATATATATATATATATATATATATAATAAGAGATAAAATTTAATAAAATATTAGTTTTAAATCGGGACTTAACCCTAAATAAGTATTCCAAATGTGATCTGACGCAAATCTCCCACAATCAGTACTTTTCAATGTTTATTTATGATATGTTGAACAAAATAAAAGTAAAAAAGTAATAGATCCGATTAAATATGCAAATAATTATAGTTATAATACCAACTAAACTTGCTCATCCAAAAAACAAAAAAACCTTACTCCCAAAATATTGAAAATTTGTTATTTAAACTGTAAGGGTACAACCTTTCTAAGACCAACGTATCAAATTAGAGTTCAGAATGAAGGCTCACAAAAATCTATATGATTGTAGCTTTGATTTATATAATGTAAATTTTATATTCCTTTTTTTTTGCATTTAAATAATATATTTTAAAAGTGAGTATATATGTGCATAATATTGATAGAGATTAGAAGAAACTATACATATAAATTCTATTTAATTGATCGAATTAATAATGAGATGATATATAATATCATATGATACATAGTTTTATAAAAGTAAATCAAACTAAATCAAACTAAATTAAACTAAACTAAGCATTTATCTCAATTAACTGGGACTACTTGAATCTAATTTTGTTAAGAGCTATATCTTCAATGAGTTTTAATAGGTTCATATATTTTTCTTAATACGACATCTTATATCAATTTAGATCTACTCATTCTCCTTGTATTTTTATTAATCATGATATTGTCGTTTTTTCTAATTATTGAATCAACTGGTCTATGTTGTACGTGTTCAAACCACCTTAATCTATTTTCTCTCAACTTGTAGTAAATTGGTGCAACTCTTATCATTTTATGAATTTTTTCATTTCTAATTTTATCTTTTTTAATCTTACATATATCCACCTTAACATTCTTTTAAATATTGTATATTTTATATTTTGTAAGACTGAATATCCAATAGATATATAATGTTTTCACCACTTATTGCATTTATATAAAAAGCATATAATTTCAGAAAATATATAATTAAATTCTACATTTATTTGATCAATTAAATATGCTCATATATATTATACAATTATTAATGCAAAAAGAGAAAAAAATAAAATAAAAGGAAGTGATAGAGTTTTTTAATGTAAAAAAGAACATAGAAACTATAAAGAATGATCTGAGAGTTATCCTCAAGGGTTCCTCTCATTTAGAAGTGACGTAACGGGGTGTTTGGCTAAGTTTTTGGGATTAATTTTTATTTTTTTGTTATTTATTTTAATAATAAGTTATAATTGTTTAACAATATTTTTACTAGAAAGCTATAATTGTATATATATATTTTTTGTAAATATATAGTTTAAGTTACAAAATAAAATATTTATTAAATACTTATAATTTTATTTAAAAATTATAATTTAAAAATTATTAATTTCATTAATATTAAACACCGCTATTGATGAGTTATTTCACCGTCTTTAGCTTGTGAGTTAAAAAATTAGCACTAAAATGATTGTAAAATATTATTTATTATAAAATATCTTTAAAACGTATAAATACGAACTGAATTCACTTCTAAGGACAAGTGTGCTTTCCACGTGACATGGCAGCCTATGCTCGTGCATATGAGCAATAGCCTTTATTTGGCACGTGCATGTCATGCATGGCACACGCAGTTTCCATGTCCGAACCTCTGACTAGCTATTTGACAGAGACTAATGTTATTTAAGCCTACCTTATAAGTTTATTTTATGTGTTTATTAATGTGGTATGTTATATGTCTTAAATAGATAAATTTTGCTTATTGACTTATTAAATTATTATAGATTGTAAATTTTTTTATTTTTAATAATTTTTTTTATTTTTAATAAATTTTTTTATTATTTGGTCAAACTATTATACTTTTTAAACTCCTCTCATTGAGATGAGGCATAAAAAATTTTTAGATCAAAATATAAAAAAAAATTAAAAAAACAAAAATAAGAAAAAATAAACAAAATTAAGCCAATAAGTTAAATTCTATGTTGTTTAAACTAAAATATACAAAAATAAGACAATAAACTAATAAGCAACATTTACCCAAATAGGGCAATAGCTACACAATTAACGATTTTCTATTTTAAAGGAAAAAACAAGTAATTTTAATTATGGCGCATAAGTAGCTATGTAAAGTAAATTGTAAAATAGGTCTAAATATCATTTTCGATCATTTGACACGTGTTGGAGGTTAATTTTTTTATTTTCGTTTTTAGCTAATAAATTAAGTTTTTAGCTAATAAATTAAATTAATTTTAAAATAAATTGTGTGATAACTTGTAAACTAGTTTATTTTAAATTTGGTTAGGTGGATAAAAAAGTTGACATTTTTTTGGCTTTAATTCAAATTAAATAGTATTGCTTCTCTATATATAATTGATTATAACATGCATTTTTAGTGTATTTTAAAGTAGTGTGTGGATTTAAATAGAGTATTTTAGAAATTAATCTTTTGATTTAATTTTTATGAACTTTTAATTAATAGTAAGTGAATAATTGTAAAATAATTTTAAGGGAAAAATAATTTAAGGTCCTATTTGGAAGACTTGTATTCTACTAGGTCTTGATTATTTTTCGAATATTCCATTATATAAGCTCTGTTTTTCAAATTTATAATCTTTATTGACAAATATACCCCTATCTCTCTTATGTCATCTCTCACTGCGGTTTCTACTCCTCTCACTCTCTCCCTTCACAGATCGCGCGCAAGCTCCATTGCCACCGTCGCCTCGCCACTGCTTGAACAAGATATGGACCACCAGGCTGACCATCGTTGATTTTATTACTCCTCCACTCTGAACCAAATCTAGACCACTGTTGCTGCCCTTGCCCTCGTCTCGCGTCGTGCATATCATCCTTCAAATCCATGGCTAATCTCTGAGGCGAAACCAATTGATCCGCCCCAAAGCTCTGGCGAGACTTTCCTGTCGGCCCCTGTTCCTCATCCAATGTGAACCAGATCTGGACCACTGTGGTCTCGCCATCGCCGCCCTTGTTGTCGCAGTGCTACCCCTCTCTCTCTCCCTCACTCTTGCTGTTTGGCTACCCTCGCACATCGCCGCTGCTCTCACCCTACTCGTCGCCGCCCTCACCACCCCTCTTGCACCTTGCCGCCAGGAAAGTTTCGCCGCCAGATCTGGTTCACGAGATCTGGTTCCACCCTCACCGTAGCTTTGTGAGTGTATGAGTGCGCGCGGGCGCGCGCGTGTGCGGGTAGTGATGGTGGTGGTGTTGATAATTGGTGGTTGTAACAAATGTCTCATTTTTTATAATATCTCATTGCAAAAATAATGATACATTTGTAGTTATACAAATAAAATGTTTTATTTGTTCAAAAATAATGAGATAGTTACACATTCAGATACACATTTATATGAAAAATGTCTCATTGACATAAAATGTCTTATTTTAAAAAATGAGACATTTGTTATGAAATATTTTATTTATTCAAGAAATATCTTAAAGTATTTTATAACAAATGAGACATTTGATAACAATGTCTTATTTTCGTATTTAGAACCAGAATGAGACATTTCAGATCTAGAATAAGAATTTTTCGATTTCTCATCTATCTCCGACGAATTTGGTAGTGGTGGCAATAGGAGATATGGTAATAGTGGTGGCGGCAGTGGTGTTGGCGGTAGCAGTGGCAGCGTTGGCAGCAGCAGCGATTGTGGTGGTGGTATTAGCGGTGACAGTGGTAGTGGTGATGGGGAGTGGTGTTGGCGGTGGTGAGGAGTGTATGTTATATTATAGGTAATTTTGATATGAAAAATATAAAATAGGACTTAATGGAATAAAATTTTTAAGTGAAACTTATTAAAATACAAGATACCTAAATAAGGCATAACCCAAAATTACTCAAATTTTAAACTATGTGTGAAATTGTAATTCTTAAAAGGTTATAGATCCTAATATTATATAATCAAATCTCAAGGAAAGCCATTATATTTTACCAAGAACAGTCAATGACTGATCAGTGGACGAATCGATCGATTAGTAGACAGGTCGATTGGTGGTTAAACCGATCGATTGGTCTGTTTGAGACTAGAGTTTTATAGGCTGCTATAGGACTGTGGCATTCATAAGTTTTGACCTATTTTGTTGTTTCTTTTTCTTAAAAGACCTCTCTCGTATTATATTAAATTTATTATGAAAAAATGTGAGTCTATGGACATAAATACAACTTGGCCAACTATGTAAAACTTTGTGTCTCATTCTAGGTTGTGATTGCTTTTTTTATTTGCTCTTTTATCCTTCACGCGTGGGTGACTTGTAAGTGTAATTCACAAGATGAAGTTCAACCCCCACGTGTCACTCTAAAAGCTATGTATATTCTCCCAGTTGTCAAATGACGAAGTGGCTATTACTTAATTTGGATTTAAAAAATAAACTTATCATTTTCTCATCAACTATATTATATACTCCTAAAAATTATTTACAAACTTTTTTATAATTTAAAATAAATAATTTAAATTCACTTAAAGTATGATTCACATCGCTAATAGCTTAATTTTGACCTTTTATTTTAAAATATTAATAATTATATGAGTAAATTTATGATATTTAGTATTTTTACTTTTTCATTTATCTTTTTTAATTGAATTATGCTAACTATCATTAATAAACGATGGATAAGAAAGGAATATGGACAAAAAATTGATATTCTATTGAACGAAATCAATGAATATAAGAGGAAAGTAAAGACAAAAAAATTTTAATATCAATATATTTTTAGTAGTGAAATTTATCACTTTTCTAAATATGAATATATTTTGGGCTCATTTAGTATTATTGATGAATTGGATTGGACATCACTGAATAAATAATACTGTGGTACTATATATATTTTTTAATGCCAGATGATTATAAAATAGATTATGTATACTATGAGAAATTTAGTTTATATTTAATTAAAATAAATAAAAATTAAGATAAAAATTATAAAGTTATGTTTCACTGTTAAATAAAAAAAAATAATGTGAAACCTAATAATAATAATAGTAAGAGAATTTAATATTATTAATATCATACATAAGATATTAGCAATTCCTCATTCACTTAATAATTAATATCCATCTCCCGGAACAAATGCAAAATTAGTTATTTTACTGGACAAAAACTGAAATGTAAGCCCTAATATTTTTTTAATTCAATCCGACTTCTTCCACTCCTTGGATCCAAACTTGCCCTTTTGCACAAATATGTTTACACTTTTTTTAATATTATTTTAGAATGTCTTCAGCATGTCACATTACTTTAAATACTTTAAATACGTGATAACTGATGATCACCTCAATTTCTTATCAAGAATTAAGTCTCAACTCTTCCAAACTCCTTACTCACCATGCTAGCAGTTTCCCCTCCGTTGTCTTCAAGCTCCGGCTGGCCCTCAGAGAATCCCAGGAGCCATGAACAGATTAATACTTACAGAGAAACAGAAACTTCAGATCAATCATTTCCTCCTCCTCCTCCTTTGGTATCTGGGTTCGGTGACTTCATGCGATCGAATGAAGTTGCAGGAGATGCAACAATGGCTAGAAAACTTAACCACAATGCAACTGAACGTGATCGCCGGCAGAGGATTAACACTTTGTTTTCTTCCCTCCGTTCTCTCCTTCCGGCAACACCTCAAACGGTAACAACAATCTCTCTCTCTCTCTCTCTCTCTCTCTCTCTCTCTCTCTCTCCCTCTCTCTCCCTCTCTCTCTCTATATATATATATATATATATATGCAATAGCGTTCGTCGGGCGTTATATATGTGGACTATTTAATTTATTATAAAAAATATTAAATTAAAAAAATAATATTAAACTAAATGCAATATTTCAAAGATAGGAAGGAGTTGGAAAAACAACATAAAAACACTTACATGGAATTATAGTGAATCCACGTCAATTTAGTGTTTACAACAAATTGAGAAGTCTCTCACGAACCGCCAGTCGCCCTTTCTAACAAATTGAGAAGTCTCTCACGAACCGCCGTATATTGGTTTTATTTAATTTTAAGAAGTGTTTGGAAAATAGTACATCAAGAATGCTAGCTAGCTTTTTAATTAAGTTTCAACTTACTCTATTTTGTGGGTTTTGAGTAGAAACGATGATTTTATTTGAATAGTCATTCATTTTGTAAGTATTTAGAGAAAATTATTCATGTCAAAATTCATTTTGATCCAACATGGATCTTGAAGAAATTGTGTTTTGTTTTAGAAAGTGAACTATTATTCTGTGAAGAAATATTGTATTTTGTTTTAGAAAGTGAAGGATTGTGGGGTTGAAATAGATTATTTAAGTTCTAATATTTTATTTTGTAAAATAAAAATGTAATTTTTTCATTTACTTATTAATATCTGATCAATTTAAATTTTTACATAAATAATTTTCTTTATAAAAAAACCTACAAAACGAACTGTTCCAATCATCAACTCACTTTAAACCAACAAAATATGATCTTGAAAGGGTTTGAGAGTTTGCTGTTTCTTGACCCACCTTTAACATCTAGTGAAATTGTTTGCATTCAGTAACCTATTTTGTATTTCCAACGTGTCCATTGAATTGAAAACAAATATAGGAGTTAGAAGTTAATATGGTGCTTTCTCAGATATTCAAAAAATTTCAGCATGTATATATAAAATAATTTCAGACAATTAACTCTAAAGAAAAATACTTCTAATTGAAGATATTTTAAACTATGTCAGCTACAGGGGACAATAAATTTTATTTCAAAATTACTTATTAGTTATCGAAGAGTTGGTGTAAGGATACACTTTTAAAATTTAGCCTCTAAAATTTAAAAAGACAAAAATATTATAACCTATGAAAAATAGTTTTTTAATGGGAATATTTTAGATACAGTAAAGAAAAGATACCCAACTATAAATTTCTTCCTTCCTAGTGGTTTGATAATAAGCTAAGGAAGCTGAAGAAAGTGATCTGAGAGCCAATCTTTTATGCTATAGTATTTGGCTTTTTAGAATCAGATGGTTTTCTCATTATCAAGGACAACTGAAGTGATTTGATATAATATTGTTAGACGTGTCGAGGCTAATTATTTTTGGAATTTGATATCTATGACCTGAATCGTCCTAGAATTATCGCGAATTAAAATTAATTTTTTTTGTGGTTTATTTCATGTAGCGAAGGTAAGAGCTATCTCTTATCATAGTGAAAGTCGCCGTAACTTCGTAGATATAGCCTTAGTTTCGAGTGAATCACTTAATCGTGATTTCGTGTGTGCAATTGTTTGATTTTTTTCTTGGTTATTTTTCGATTTTTGCCATAATATTATGCAAAATCAAAATTGCCCAATGGGTAATTGCAGCTAGAAGCATCAAAGAATAAAAATTTCATGATGCAGAGCTACTCGATTTTTCATTTATGAAGACTTATGACTACAGAAAAGTCCAACAGTGATAGTAGAGGCACAACCTCATAGTGTGATAGATTGGCCTCAGAAGATCCATGTTTGATCGAAAATGGCCCAACAGGCAATACTCATCGCTACGTCATGACTGATGATGGATTTTGGCAAAATTTCCTTATTTAGGATTTGGAAATGTCAAATTTGTCATTTTAAGAAAGATTTGACCTACCAATTCCGATAGCGTCCCAAATCCGTTTAAGTGTAGATTTTTTTTAGTAATCTTATATTTTATTCTAGTTTTAGAATTTTAGCCTAATTCAAATCTTTCCGTTTATGGTAATTTTTTGATTTTCTTTTATTTTTACCGTGACATGAAATTATTGCCTTTTCTTTGCTAATTTCCTAGAATAAGTAGGTGTGTTTTCTATAAATTTGTGATACGCCTTAGGGCAAAGCAATTTATTGATTAATAAGAATTTCAAAGAATTTTCTCTTTGTCGTATTTGTTAGTAGAGAGAATATCTCTAAATCAAGTAGGCTCATAGATTTTGGTACTAGTGTTCTTCTAGCTAATACGCTTCCTTGCATCAGTTGCTATCAGAGCCTAGCCTTTGTCCGAGACCTAACCATGGCATAAGGAGGTGATGTCAACAGGGGACGAAGGGACAGATTTGCTATTGTTGAAGAGGTGTATGAGCAGTACGACCTTGCATGACGTGCCCGAGTGAAGGAACTAACACAGCCGTGATGCAATTACTGCATTGAGTGAGCGGATTGCAGCCATGGAGGTTGTAAATTATCCTCATCATAGTCCAATAAACTCGCATCCTCATGAGGAGGATGAACTAACTGATGAAGGTTTCAACCCTTTTCCTGAATACCCTCTAAGGGGGAGGAGAAGAGGAGTCATAGTTAATGACCATGACTCTAGACATTGGAAGGTCGAGTTGAAGATCGACTTGTCGGATTTTCAAGGAGGCTTGACGTCAGAAGAGTTCCTAGACTGGATCAATGCTGTTGAAGAAATCCTAGATTTCAAAGAGGTTCTCAAGGCCCAACAAGTTTCTTTGGTGGCTACGAGATTTCGGGGTAGGGCTGCGGCATGATGGCAACAACTCAAACTCACCCGAGTAAGGCAGGAAAAAGAGAAGATTGGTTCGTCGAAGAAACTAAAGAAGCACATGCGTACTGCTTTTCTACCGAACAATTATGCAAGGTTGATGTACCAGCGATTACAAAATCTACAAAAGGGTCACATTCTGTTGATGATTATACAACAGAGTTTTTTCAGTTAATTACCATAAATGACCTTTCAAAAATAGATGAACATGTCACGTTATATTGGAGACATGCGCCAACAGTTTCAGGATAGGTTAAACCTGTTTGATGTGTATTCGATCTCAAATGCTCATCAAAAGGCTCTATAGCTGGAAAAGAAGTTCAGTCGCTGACCTACTGGGGTAAAGTGGGGCAATTCAAATCGTACAGGGGTGAATCTAGTTTCAACCAACACATAGCCTGCAACGAGATCAACCACAGCATCGTAGGTTTCGAGGGCATCCTCATATATGTTTAGTGCTTCAAGTGTGGCAAACTCGGTCACCAAGGGGTAGATTGTAGAAAGGGCGACCGACCTGGGAAGGCCCTATTCGTGGAGACGAAAGAATTAGTAGAAGATCTTAAGGAAGATTATGAACGTACCCCAAACTATGATCTTAAAGATTTCGATGTACATGAAAAACAAGTTACTGGCAACCAAGGACCATTGTTAGTAGTTTGATGGGCTTGTTTTGCTCTACAAGAGTTCGAAGGAGATGTGTGGCTGCGCAACATCTTTCAGCCGACGTGCACCATTGGCAACAAGGTGTGTTGTTTCATTGTCAACTATGGCAATTACGAGAATGTAGTGTCCAAAGAGGCAATCTAGATGTTGGGTTTGAAGACAGAGAAACGCCCAAATTCTTATAAGCTAGCATGGTTAAAGAAGGGCAATGAGGTAAAGGTGACCAAAAGATGCCTCGTTTCCTTTTCTGTTGGTACGAAATATAAAGATAAGGCTTGGCGTGATATGAACGCATGCCATATACTTTTGGGAAGACCATGGCAATATGATCGGCAGGAAAAGCATGATGGGCATGCGAATACATACTGTTTTGTGTTTGGTGAAACAAAGGCTGTACTCCTACCTACCAAGAAAGCTTATTGCAAACCACAAGCAACGGCATGAATAAATTTCCTATCGAGGGCAAAGTTCAAGGAAGAGTTGATAGAGACAAAATTGATAATTGGGCTAATTAACAAGGAAGGTTTTGAGATTTATGAATATATTCTCGAATTGGTCAAACCTCTATTGACAGAATTCAATAATGTGTTCCTAGAAGTGCTTCCTAGAGGGTTACCATCACTATGAGATATTCAGCACCAAATTGATTTGATGCCTAGTTTGAATCTGCCTAATATAGCCCATTACTGAATGATTCCAAAAGTGAATGAGAAGCTGAGAAGATAAGTGGTGGAGCTGTTATTCAAAGGTTTTATCAGAGAGAGCCAAAGTCCTTGTGCAATACCAGCATTACTGACTCCAAAACCAGATGGTTCGTAGCGGATGTGCATGCACAGCAACGCAATTAATAAAATAACAGTCAAATATAGGTTTATAATTCCTAGATTGGATGATTTGTTAGACCAATTGGCGGGAGCACAAGTGTTCACAAAGATAGATTTGTAGAGCGAATACCACCAAATACACATCAGACCCGGTGACGAGTGGAAAACTGCTTTTAAAACTAGGGAGGGATTGTACGAGTGGTTGGTTATGCCTTTTGGTTTATCCAATGCGCCAATGGTCGTAGGGCTTGATTCATCACCCTCGTGAACATATTGATACATAGTGCTACACCATAATTGCATCTACAACATTTACAGGAAGTCCTTATAGTCTTGAGAATAGAGAAGTTGTTCGAAGCAATATTAAATAAGTGTTTTTTTAACTAACAAGGTGTTGTTCCTTCGTTATGTAATGTCTAAGGATGGAATTCTAGTGGATGAATCTAAGGTCGAGGCAAACAGACAGTGGCCTCAACCTAAGACCTTATTTGATGTGCGAAGCTTTCATGGACTGGCAGCATTTTATCAAAGGTTTATACCCCATTTCAGCAGTATCATGCCTCCTATTACAGACTGCATGAAAGATGGGTAATTCATGTGGACCGATGAAGTGATAGTGGCCTTTGGGTTGATCAAGCAGAAGTTGACATCTACACACATCTTAATATTGCCAAATTTTTCACAACTGTTCTAATTGCATTGCGATGCGTCTAAGGTGGGAATTAGGGTTGTTCTTAGCCAAAACTCCAAGCCTGTGGCGTTCTTTAGTGAGAAACTAAATGATGCTAAGTTATAGTATAGTACTTATGACGTAGAATTATATGCTATTGTTCAATCTTTGAAGCATTGGCATCATTATCTAATCCACAGTGAGTTTGTTCTGTACTCGGATCATGAGGCGTTAAAGCATTTGAACAATCAAGATAAGCTTTCAGATCGACATGCCAAGTGGGCTGCCTATATCCAACAGTTCTCTTTTATCATCAAGCACAAATATGGAGCGTTGAATCGTGGGGTGTCACACCCTCATCTCTAAGACACGTGAACCCACCCCGACAAACCAACCAATAAGAAATTTTAAGAAGAAAAAGGACTTCAAGCGTTAAAACCTCACGTAAACTCTTTTAAAAAAAACCATTTTATAAAAGAAAACTAAGCCCCACAAGAAAAGGTTTTCGTACCAAAAAGAACGAAAAAGTGCTCCAGCAAGCAGACCTCTTCCACAAACTGAAACAACCGAGAGCAGTGTTAGACCGATCGATCGGTCCAACACTGGACTCTTTTTCTTAACAAGTTTTCCAACACCAACATGCCACACTTTAACTACACCTCCAAACACACCTTCCCTAGGGATCCACATACAAAATCACAAAAGAAAAGATAGAGAAAACATTTCTAACCATCTTGAAACATCGAAAACGCAATAATTTCATTCATAGAATCTTACAAACAAAAGATAATAAACCTAACACAACACCTAATTGCCTCATATGCATGCAATTCATGAGTATAGATGGCCTTAGAACTTTACAAAACGGTTATCATCAAATCATTGTATTAAAAGAATTACATTTACAAAATATACAATTTTCAAAAGATATTTCTATAAGAATGCAATTCTATCCAAAAAGCTCAAAACACAATTTTGAGGTCTAAACTCCTAAGTCAATCACCCTCTTTTCGTTATCACCTAAAATGTTTTAAACAACATGAGTCGAGACTCGTAGAAAATAGACAAAATGTAAATAGATGCATAAATTAGTTCGTTAGTCCCATCTTCTCAAACCCAACATATTTGATGTGACTTTTCATTTCATTTCATTCCGTTTTAGATTTCCACATTTCAAATCATGTCAAGGTTTCTCAATGTCATACATTCATCAATTTCATCAATTTGTTTTACAACCTAAGTTTATTCATTGATTTAATTAAGTACCAAGGCCGAACGGCACCTATAGACTCAAGCGTATTTATCACCATCGGGTCATGCGAAACCCAACGCATAAATATCTATTCTACAGCCCGACACAGAGAGCACACATTTTCAGTTTCTCTTGGAAACATCGATGGGTAAGCCGCCCAAGAGCACGTTTTTACGAGGATTAACCCGAATGAAGGACCTACCTTACATTACGCAAGTTTTCGATCTTTTATCAATGAGCAACTTGTGCCCAAACTTAATTATCCAAATCATTTATACGGTACTTTGATTAAGTCATTCACAATTAAACCAACGTGAGTCCATCAGTCAACCTGGTTCCTCTTGCTAAATCCAACACTATTAAGGTTTTCATTACCAATAATTCAATGAGCTTTATCAATTTCATACTTGAATTAATATAAGGAGATAGAATCAATTTCCATATCACATACCATCAATTCATGAAACTTATTCAAATTTCTCAACCCAATACTACACCATTTTCATCTATTCCCAAGATTCATGAAATTTATTTAACCAATAAGATAAACAAGTCCCAATTTGTCAAAAATCCAACCAATTTTATCATTTGGGTCCAACAACCCAAACCCCCCCCCCCTCCAAAAAATTTCCATGATTTTGATAACCACCAAATCCTAACTTTTCAAAATACAAGTTAACGGTTCCTACATGACACAACCAAGATCAAAACACCACAAGTTACCCAAAATCACAAAATTTAGCATGCTTTAACCCCATACCATAACCTAGGGTTTTCAAACATAGGTTTTTTACATTTTCATATATAAACTCAAAATATACAACACATATCAAGAAACTCTTTATAGATAGTCATAAATTCTACCATTTTTATTCTCAAGCAACAAGAAATCAACCCAAGAAAACTCCAATCCACCAAATCTCCAACCACGTGACGAAGGTGGAGCTTCTAACGTGGGCCTTCACTCTTCAACGGGTGTTCACTCGAGTGAGAGGCAAGAGATCTACTCTTGAGGAGCTAGAAATGCTCTAGGAGACCACCAAACCCAACCCTAAGTTTTCTTTTTGTTCTAGAGAGAGAGAGAAGATTAGAATGAGAGATAAACCATAAAATCCAAACTTAAAGTTTCTTTCTATCACAGATCGATTGATTGGTCTCAAGACTGATCGATCTGTCCCTTGCTAGAAAGCACACATAAGAGATGGGCCTAGCTCATCCTTGCATAACATGGATACATGAAAAACGTTATGCACAGAGGCTAACTATGGGGACAAGGCAAGGCGATAGGCCATCTCCTCAAACGACATAATGAAACACGGTGATAGCTTTCCACTTTTTCCAAATTTTATTAAACCCTTTTGTGGCAAGACCTTCAAAAACGCATGGTCTCCCAAGTCAAATGCTAACGGTCTCATCCTTTTATCTGCATAGTTTTTCTGATGAGTCTGCGCGGTTACTAAACATTTAGAAGTTGCGACGTCTATACAATGCCTCATAAGGCGCCATCTCAATGCTTGATTAGTAACTAGTACTTTGCAAAGTCTGACAATCTCACTCACATAAAGCTTACTAAGCTTATCAACTGAATCTGTCATACAGATAGGAAGGAAGTGCGCAAACTTGGTCAATTTGTACACCACAACCCAAACGGCATCACGCCCCTTTGGCGACTTAGGAGGTTTCGATACAAAGTCAATGGTGATATTCTCCCATTTTCACTCGGAAAAGGGCAATGGCTACAGCATACCCGTCGACTTCTGATGCTCGACCTTCAATTGCTAGCAAGTAAGGCAACATGAAATAAAAAGAGTAACGCCCATCTTCATGCCCCGCCACTAAAACTATCTACGTACGTCATGATACATCTTGGTGCCACCAGGATGCACCGCAAGGCGAGAGTGATGAAACTCACCAAGCATGTAGCCACGACACGACTCCGGCATAAAAATCCTCCCTACAAACCTCAAGCTCTGGTCGGAATGGATAGTCTGCTCCTTGGCATCCTCGCCACTCAAAATTTGATCTCTAAACATTAGGCTCTTTGCATCCTATCGCTGAGCCTCCATAACGTTCTGGACGAGGGCGGGTTGAGACACAACCGTGAACAATGTAGCACAATCATCGGACTTACCAAGCGTAGGTCGTACCCACTAACCTCTCCAAGCATGCTCCAGTCCATCATGGCAACGTGCGCTAACGAACTCAAGAACTTCTGGCTAAGGAAATCGGCCACCACATTGGCCTTACCCGGATGATACTACAAATTAAAATCATAATCTCTCAAAAATTTAATCCACCTCCTCTGATGCAAATTCAAGTCCTTCTGTGAAAATAGATTGTTCAAACTCTTATGATCCGAGAACTCTTCAAAGCGTTCCCTATACAGATAATGCTTCTAGGTTTTTAGAGTAAGGACCACTACTGCGAGCTCCAAGTCATGTGTAGGATAGTTCTTTTCATAAACCTTCAACTGCCTCGATCCATAGGCAGTTACCTTGCCTTTCTACATCAACACGCAACCTAGCCTCTCATGTGACGCATCACAATACACGATGTAGCCACGTCCCCTCTTTGGTACAATCAGAATAAGTGCAATAGTCAATCTCTCCTTTAAAGTCTAAAAGACGAATTCACAACCGTCGGTCCACACGAACTTGACTCCCTTCCGCATATGACGCGTTATACGTGTTGTAAGTCTAGAGAAGTCTCTCACGAACTGCCGATAGTAACTTGCCAAGCCCAAGAAACTCCGAATCTCGAACATGTTCTTCAGCCTCTCCCAACTCATCGCTACATCTATCTTAGAGGAGTCCACTGCCACTTCATCTCCCGACACCACATGCCCCAAAAATTTCACCTTGGGCGACCAGAACTCACACTTATCATATTTTATGTATAATCGATGCTCCCGTAACAACTGCAGAGCAATCCGAAGGTGCTCCTCATGCTCCTCCTCAGATGGTGAATAAATAAGAATGTCATCCACAAATACTACCACAAACCTATTGAGGTATGGGTGAAAGATACGGATCATAAGGTCCATGAATGTCGTCGGTGCGTTATTCAGTCCGAATTGCATAACTAAAAACTCAAAGTGCCCATATCGGTCACGTGGTTTAACTTGTCACGTGGTTTAACTTGTGGTAATCGATACAAAGGCATAAGGATCCATCATTTTTCTTCGCAAATAACACCGGAGCTCCCCAATGTGACATGCTAGGACAGATAAAACCCTTATCCAACAACTCCTGGACCTGCACCTTTAGCTATAGCAACTCGGCTGGTGCAAAATGATATAAGGCATAAAAATGGGGCGGTCCCTAGAATGAGATCTATAGAAAACTTAACTTCCCAATGTGGCAGAAGCTCAAACAAATCGTTTAGGAAAATGTCCAAAAACTCACAAATCACAAGAGGAAGCTCCCCGCGAATAGAACAGGTCTCACTCGTAGACAAGGCTGAGAAAAAGAGGCTAAGACTACCTCGGTCCCGCGAACAAAGAGGTTTGGGCACTAAACCGTCATCACGATCACCCACGAAATAAAAAGAATCTCCCTCTGGCGTATAAACAAACACTCAGCGCCGGTCACAGTCAATGAAGACACGAAAGATGATCAGCCAATCCATTCCTAGGATAATATCAAAATGGGCCATATCAAGCAGAATGAAATTGGATACTAAATGGCAGTCGGCGATCTCCACCTCATAGGCTCTACACATGCCTTAACATAGCAACCCCACCAATCGGTGTCTCTACACACAAGGTGCTACCCAATACATCTACCTTTAACCCCAATGCAGATGCAAATGCGGATGAGATGAACGAATGCGATGCTCCCGTGTCTAAAAGAATATTGGCCCAAGAACGGTACACTAGGAAGGTACCTCGAATGATCGATGGGCTGGCTGCGACATCTGGCACTGCAGGTGCCACCAAAGTGCTAGGCTCCACGATGGCGTACACTCGTCCCTAGTTCTACCCACTGTTCCCCTAGTCCCGAGCTGCCTCACCAACTAGGCTGAGGTGGCCTCTCCTGCTATCGTAGCTGATTACACTCCCGACTATAGGTCTGACGACCCGTAGCTTTGTCGGCCCTACAACACCTATCCTGCTTGTGCTCCCGAAGCACTTTGTGTATTCCCTACCTAAGGGCAATCTTGACAAATGTGGCCCGTCTGACCACACTAAAAATAAGAAAATGGGGCCCTCCCCTAGGTCTGACTTTGCTGCTGCTGTCCTTTCTATTGACAATCCCTAGTACGATGCCCCGACTGTTGGAGGCAAAACTGTCAAGATCTTTGTTTTTACAAACGATTAATGAAAAAAATTAACTGGATGACCAATCGCCAAAACAGGTTCCAGATAAAACTTTTGAAGACGAACGATCAAAATAAAATCCGTGCATTCGAAGTTAATTTAAAGGATTACCTTTTTACAGGTCGAATCTTCAACTATGATTTGAATTTGAGTAGAAACTCTTGTTAGTTCTTCTACTGTATTTCCTTATGCGATTCCTGAATATAGTGTGAGCTATAATCCTCCGAGAACTCGTACCAGTAGAACCAGGACAGCTTTAGTCTTAGAAGACAAGTAATGAAACTGGTTCAGCCTACCCGCATATTTATAGGGCTACAGCAAAGACCTGAGGAGTAATTATGAGTAAAACTTCTAATAGAATATAGACATGTATCAGCAGTTTTCTCAATTAAGCAAACCTCATAGCGGTATCTGTAATTATGAAAAATTAGCAGCGGTTTCTACAATTTTTATAAAGCACTGAATTACAGTTCACACCACTAAAAAACTATAATTGTACTCTCACCTATAATCTCAAGACCATCTAGCATTGAGCTCTTGTTATTAAATACTTACCATTTCTTTCCACGTTAAAATTCTCGATACTCGCCAATTAAATTTAATTACTAATAATTTAATTTAATCGGTATTTTGATATTTTTTAAACCCTTCCGCTTAACTTATTTAACCGCCGAATAATTCAATCCACCTGCAGGATCTGATCCGGTCAAAACTTATAAGCATCCTTAAGGAGGTATCATTAATCCAGATCTTTTGGAACATAGATTTCGTTAACAATTAATATTCGCCATATAAATAATACTGCCATTTAATCACCAGGAATATAAACCCATATAATATTGCACTATCTAATGAATCAAAATAACGAATATTAAATACACACAAATCAATAATTATTTCAGTATTAAGAGGATAAACACTATTCATAATAACATTGGGGTGTGAAATAATTTATATAATCAGTATAAAATTAATTACCCCAAATGTCCCGTTCAATACACACAAAGTGTACTAATGCAGAGAGTCAGAACAATAGATGACGCTATTATCTGTTTCTCGTAACCAAGACAAGCCTACTAAAACTCTATACTACAGTCGTAGTGATGGTATGTCCATTTTCATCTAAACTATGAACATAAAACTTATATTCTGCAAGAACCTAAATTTAATTTTCTGTGTGCAAGCCGTACTCTACACACCAGATTAAATACTACAGAATATCGAACATCCATGCATAATATTAAAGAAATTATACACATACATTGCGCATAAAGATTCTCATAAAATAGAAAATTAATTTTATTAAATACTAAAAACATGATTTTCAGTATACCAACCCTAACAATCTCCCATTTATACTCAAAATCATGCTCCCATACATCTGACTCTCATGCCTTCTACATGACTATCAAAAGTCTTAACTGGTAAGCTCTTTATAAAGAATTTGCAAAGTTATCTCTTGATATAAGTTTTATGTCTAACTGAAAATTTGAGTCTGTGTACCCCAGTGGTACTAGACTGTTTGTCTGGTAAACCAACATATTATTCTTACTCCTTTTTAGGTACTTGATTATATTCTTTACCGCAGTCCAATGCTCATGTCCTAGGTTAAACTGATATCTGCTAACAATGACAATGACAAAATAGATGTCGGGTCTAGTATAAAGTATAACATACATGAGACTTTCTACTGCCGAAGCATAAGAAATCGCCTTCATCTTCTCTATCTCATCAGTTTCCTTAGGACACTGATCCTTGGATACAGTGATTCCATACCTGAAAGAGATAAACCCTTTCTTAAAATTCTACATGCTAAAACTGTCACACCCCAAATCAGCGGGCATGACCGGCCGTGAACTATGGGCCTTGGCCCATAAGCCATGAAGCCTAAAGACACCAAAAAATATATAAAGTGATGACATATTCAGAAAATACATAAAGTGCTTATATATTCCAAAAACTTGAACTAGCAGTGTTGTGGGTCACAAACAACCCACCGTCCTCTTTGTAAAACAATTAAAGTCACTACTCAAAAGAAGGAAAAAAATGCCAAAACAAAAACTCCTAAGAGGTTATTAACATTGGATCTCAGAAAATCATAGAGTTCTCTTATTAATATTGAGTCTCCGAATATCATAGAGTTCACCACTAATTCTCCCCTGCTAATCACTTGAAAGTGTTAACAACAACGTCAGCCGACAGCTCGGTGAATGGTAAGCATACATAGTAAAATACAATTTGAAAAATGAGACGTTCAAAATATATATAACTGAAACATAAATATTCATGGCATATAATGAATTTTCAAATCACCTGATACAAAAGTCCTTTTTCTTTCGTTAAATTCATGCAAATAAATTAACTGAATTCAAAGCTAGTAATCAATAGCCGGTGTGTGATAACACATGATCATCTATAACTAGTGGGAACCAAAGTAAAATGATAATCCACGCCGAATATAATTAAGCTCAGGCTTCCTTGGCCCGTTTGATCTAATATCGAGCTTAGAGTCACCACGGGATGGTGCCCGAGTCTCTTTTCTAAGACGATCCGGTTAAGGTCACCGGGCAATACCCGGACTGTCCCTTAAACCGTTGAGCACTAAAGTCACCACGAACGGAAGGTCGGGCCTTTTCCCTAGCGACCATAGTCACCTCCGTAGAGGGCGTGTTCCCTGAACTTTTAGCATGTTCCCATAATAGAATCTCATAAGTCACCCCATTTAAACTTGGATAAAAACTCCATAAAACCTTTCTATGCCATGAGGTTTGCAACATAAATTTATATCTTTATACTGAAAGAAATTTCTAAAATTTTTATTTGTTTTTCAAAATCATTTAGGGGCAAAAAAATTTTAATAAAAATGCGTAGCATGCTAGACCACTCACTTATGTTCCAAACTACGTTTTATGCACAACAGAAGGATAATCTACGATCCAGATGTGTCTGAATTACATATGCATAAACGACAACTATTAATAACTATAACTAATCTTAAGTAAGTATTTAATACTAAACAATTAGGCTAACAATATATTAAATTATTAATATTAGTTGTTTAAGTTTTTCTATTGATCTTTATAAAATAAATAATTTAAGTA
>JAOTRH010018880.1:0-22312 GCA_034768845.1 Heliamphora exappendiculata | reverse complement strand
GAGACACACCTGCAAGGAGAATCAAATTTTGATTTTTGGTACCCAAATTTTCTTGGGTCCTTTGATGTTAGTTTCTTAAGAGTGTGTTCTTTTAGGAACCCAAGCCTTTTTAATAGAAACATTTAAGAATTTTCTATGTGGACAGTGGGTGACAATGTATCCATGCTCATAACAGTGAAAGTAAGTTACATTTGAATGATTTGATGATGCTTTGACAAATATGTTGCTCAAGAATTTTTGTTTCTTCTTGGGTTTGTAACCAATACCATCTTTATCAAAAACACATTTTTGTATCCCAAGAAATTTATCCAAAATTTTCTTTCCTTGAGTGAACTTATAAAAGATTTTTGTGAGATCCTCAACTTTTTCACTCAAAACTTTGTTTTCATCTTTTAGAATAGAAACTTTCTTTAGCAAGACAGATTTTTTAATTTTCAAAATTTCAATTTCAGTTGAGGAGGAAAAAACTAATTTTTTCAAAACAAAATTCTTTGCACCTAATTTTCTCAACTCATCATGCAAATCTTCAAAAGCATTTTACAGTTCCTCTAATGAAAAAGATTCAGGAGTTACCTCATCATCTTCCTTGGCCGTAAGGCATAGATTGGCAACTTTATTTTCTTCCATTTCATCATCAGAGCTGCTGTCATCGCTTTTACCCCAAGCTACAATTATGGTCTTTTTGAAGCCTTTCTTGAATTGTTTCTTGAGCTGAGGACATTCAGCTTTGATGTGTCCAGGCTTTTTGCACTCATAACAGATGATTTCTTCTTTGTGGGAGTTGTTCTTGAACTTGCTAGAGTCACCTTTGAATTTGGTGAACTCACCTCGGTGTGCTTCCTTTTTGAAGAACTTTCTTCCTCCTTATTTCTTATTTCTAAGAAACTTCTTGAACTTTCTTGTGATGAAAGACATGTCTTCATTTTCATCACATGAGGAGTCTTCCTCAGATTCTTCTTTAGGAGCTGAGGACTTGAAGGCAATACCTTTCTTCTTTTTGTTGTCTTCCTCATCATCCATCTTGATGTTCATCTCATGGGTCATGAGAGAACCAAGGCGTTCTTCCAAACTTAGCCTGTTGAGGTCCTTAGCTTCTTGAATGGCTTTGACCTTAGCTTCTTAACTTTTTGGCATACACCTTAGAATTTTTCTAACTATTTCTGCATTAGTGTAAATCTTGTCAAGAGATTTCAGTCCGTTAATAATATTAGTGAAGCGAGTAAACACATCAGAAATTGTTTCATCATGCTTCATTTTAGATAATTCATAGTTATGCACAAGCAGACCGATTTTTGACTCTTTCACTTGATTGGTACCCTCATGAGTAATTTCGAGTCTACCCCATATTTCTTTTGCGGTGTCACATGTAGAGATCCTGTTGAACTCATTTGGGTCAAGTGAACAATATAAGAGATTCATGGCTTTAATATTTTTTTATATCTCCCTTATGTCGGTCTCAATCCATTCAGCCTCTAGTTTAGGGACAGCAGCCCCTTCAACGGTTTTGGTGGATCTTTTGGGTCCATTTATGATAATCCGCCAAAGATCATAGTTTACGGCTTGAATGTATATTCTCATCCTAGCCTTCTAATAGTTATAGTTTGTTCCATTGAACAAAGGCGGTCTGTTGGTCGATTGAGCTTCAGATTGGACAGGTCCAATACTAGTGGTGGCCATATAAATCTCTTAGACTATTAAGTCAAAGACAAGAGCCCAAGCTCTGATACCAATTGTTAGATCTAGGCAACCCAAGAGGGAGGGTGAATTGGGTCTTTAAAAAAATAAATAGCAATTTAAAAATCTTTTTAGAAATCTTTTAATATTACAATAAAGAAAAATATGCAAATATATAACCAATGCAAATATTAAAAGATGAGTGATAGAGAAAAAGAACCAGACACCAGAGATTTATAGTTGTTCGGCTTTATCCTAGCCTACATCTACTCCTCAAGATCTCCCTTGATTATTTTCACTATTCAGAATACTTTGTGGGCGTGTTCCAAGCCTTTACAAGTTTCAAGTCTTCACTTGAGCTATCAAAATGTTTACGGGCATATTCACAAGCCTATGCCAGCTTCAAGAAGATCGTATAAAAATAAGCCTCTGTTTTCTTCTAATCCCTCTTGAACTCTTCTTTGATGAGTTTCATTCACTCACTCAAAGGTTAAAGGGTGACTTGCCCTTGATTATAATAAATGAGAGGTAATAAATGAAGAACGCTCACTATCTTTACAAGATTGATTTACAATAAATGAAAGGATAAAGAGAGATGAGGAACAAGAACTGGAGTTGCAGCAATAAATGTGAGCTTGATAATTTCTGAGAATGGTTTGATCAATAGAACAGTAAATGCAAGTCTCCAACCTTTTTAAATGCTAAAAAGTAACTCCTTATATAAGTTCTTGTGAGTTCTTGACCGTTGGAGGTAGGGACCAATAAATGCCAAAAATCCAACCGTTGAGATCTACTGTATTTTGAATTTCCATCTTTAGGGTCGACACAAATAGCTTTGGTGTCGACACAAAGTGTCAAGGGCAGGGATCTTTAAGTGGTTAGATCGACACAAATCTCCTGAGGGGTCGACACAAATTCTACACTTTACCTTCCAACGTTCTGGGATCGACACGAATAAATCTTGTGTCGACTCGTTTGAAACTTCAGCATCCGGAGGAGCAACTTTGTGTCGACTCAACTTATCTCTAGTGTCGACACTAAATCTCTGCAGGAAGCCTCGGTACTTTTGTGTCGACACAAATGTACTTTGGGGTCGACACCAAAATTCTCCAGGCAGGCTCGGGACTTTTGGGTCGACACGATTTATCTTGGGGTCGACACCAAAAATCTGCATGAGGTCTCTGTTGTTTTGTGTCGACACAATTTCCATTTGTGTCAACCCAAACTTCTGGAAACCGAAAGTGAGGATCACTTTTGTGTCGACTCAAAATGAGTCCTGGGCACTTCGACACTTTTGTGTTGACACAAAACTAGTTTGTGTCGACACTAACTTTTTGGTACCTGAAGATCAACTAGAAAAATAGTTAGGGTGCCAAAGTATTTGATCAATTGGTGTTGACACACTTGATAAGCTTCAAGTATACTTTGCTTTAAAAGTGTTTGACTTAATTTTCAATTAAGATCAACACAAAAAAATTTCTAATCGAAGAATTCTTAAGTGTTTGAACCTTTTGAGATAAAAGACATTTCTTTTTGGCTAATGTGTCAACTTTTATTGTTCAAAATGTGTTAGAACTTTCATTTTGAAAATATAAAAATATTATCCATTTGAATCCATTTATTCTTAGCAAATGAATTATAAAAATTATCAAAATCAAATTAAAAAGGCATTGGGCTAACACACTATTCATAATAATCTTGGGGTGTGAATTAATTTATACAGTTAGTATAAAATTAATTATCCCATTGTGTGTCCCGTTTAATACGTACAAAGTGTTCTAGCACAGAGAGTTGGAATAATAGACGACACTATTATATATTTCTCGTAACCAAGACAGACCTACTAAAACTCTGTACTAAAATCGTACCGATGGTATGTCCATTTCTATTTAGATCGTGAACATAAAACTTATATTCTGCAAGAACCTAAAATTTAATTTTCTGTGTGTAAGTCATACTCTACACACCAGATTAAATGTTGTATAGAATATTGGATGTTCATACTTAACATTAAAAAAATGATTTACATACATTATTCATAAAGATTTTCATAAAAAGAAAAATTAGTTTTATTAAAAAAAATAAATACTAAAAGTATGTTTTTCAGTGTACCAACCCTAAACATAGATACACTTGTCAAGACTTTCGATAAGGAAAGCTGTCTTAACATCTATTTGCCAAATTTAGTAATCGAAATGTGGCGCAATGGATAAGAGAATTCGGATAGATTTAAGTATGGCTATCAGCGAAAAGGTTTTTTCATAATCGATCCCTTTTTTCTTAGTGAACCCTTTTGCAACAAGCCTAACTTTGAAGGTTTCTACTTTCATGTCTGCTCCTCTCTTACTCTTGTAGATGTACTTGCATCCGATGCATTTTATCCCTTCAGATGGTTCTACAAGTTCGTAGACTTGATTTGAAAACATGGATTTCATCTCTAAATTCATAGCCTTCAGCCAAATATCTACATTTTTGTCCTGGAGTTCTTCGTTATAGTTACATGGTTCGGTATCCACATTTACCTGGATCCTGTTAAAAGACTCTCCCAAGAATATATACCGATCGGGTTGATGAACAACCCTCCCATTATGACGAGGCACTACCTGCGTCAGTGTACTAGCAATAACGCACTGTGTAGAATCTGATCCCTGTGCACTATTACCCACGCTCGTCTGGCATGTTAATGGATTACATTTGGGCCTGTGATCCATAATATAATCCTCTTCTTAAAATCGAGCATTGGTGCTAACAATGACCTTCTAATCCTTAGGATTATAAAATAAACCACAATTCGTTCCCTTAGGATACCGGAGAAAGAAACAGACTTCTGTCCTCAGTTCCACCTTACCTGCGTTCCCTTTCAGCACATGTGTTGGACACCCAAATCCGAATATATCTCATACTAGGCTTGCACCCTGTCCACAATTCTGTGGGACTAGAGGGTATTGACTTAGAAGGTACCAAGTTCAGAATATAAGCCATTATCTCTAATGCAAGTCCCCAAAATGAATTGGGTAATTACGAATAACTTATAATTGACCTTACCATCTCTATAAGAGTCCTATTCGAGTAATTACGAATAACTTATAATTGACCTTGTCATCGGGACTGACCGCCCATCCTGCTGGTGCGCCACGTGTGCACTGCGAAGCCTCTTAGGCCCACCCGCAGCACGTATAGACTCGGGGCATTGCGTTGCCATGAGTATAAGAAATAAAGTTGCGCCTTCACCACCACCTGCAAGTTTTGGAGAGATGGCCAGCGCTTGATCCTAACAATTGGTATCATAGCGAGGTTGCAGGATCGAGTCTCCCTAGGGTAGTTTCTAGGGGGGATTGTTGGCTTTATGGGGGCCAGAATCTCCTTTAAGGGATTCGCTGGTATGTGGGGGGTCTCCATTCCATGTGTCATCAGGACTGACCGCTCATCTTGCTGGTGCGCCACGTGTGCACTACGAAGCCTCTCAGGCCCACCCGCAGCACGTATAGATGCGGGGCTTTGCGCTGCCATGAGTATAAGAAATAAAGTTGCGCCTTCACCACCACCTGCGGGTTTTCGTGAGATGGCCAGCGCTTGATCCTAATAGTTTCGTTCATTAAGAAATGATCTTTTCTCTTATATGGTAAATTAGATGTGTTATTCAATTTAGTTAGCTACAGTATAGGAGAAATATGAGATATAACATACAGATCATCCACCAATATATCAGAACAAATAAAACGTTTATTTTTGTTAATAACCATAGAGTCATAAAAATGAATAAAATATTTATTCTTCACCAAATTAGAAATTGAAATTAAATTTCTTCTAATAGAAGGTACATAAAGACAATCATTTAAAAGTAAAACCCTATCTTTACTAAAACTGAGAGTTATTGGAGGTAAACTGTCAAGATCATTGATTTTGTAAACGATTTTTTAAAAATAAAAACTAGACGGACAATCGCCAAAATAGGCTCCAAATAAATGTTTTTGATGTCGAATGATCAAAATAAAATTCGTGCCACCACAGTTAATTTAGATGAATACCTTTTTGGTCGATTCTCTAACTACGAACTTTTGATTCTGAGTTGAAGCTTTGATCAGATCTTCTACTGTATTTTCTGATGCGATTTCCAAATATAGTGTGGGCTACGATCCTTCGAGAACTTGTACCAGCAGAACCTGGTCAACCTTAGTCTTGAAAGAAGAGTTATGAATATGGTTTAGCCAATCCGCATATTTATAGGGTTACAACAGGGACCTGTGGAGTAATTATGACAAAGAATTCTAGTGAAACACAAATATCCATCCAGCGATTTTCACAAATATGCAACCCTCATAGCAGTTTCTGTAATTATAAAATCCTTGCAGTGGTTTCTATAATTTTTAAAAAATACTAAATTACAGTTCACACCATTAAAGAATTATAACTGCACTCTAAACAATAATCTCAAGACCAATTTGCATTGAGATTCTGTTATTAAATACTTAGTTCATCTCCCCACGTTAAGATTATCGATACTAGATAATTAAATTTAATTACAGACAATTTAATTTAATCAGCATCTCTAAAATTTCTTAAGTCCTTCCGCTTAACTTATTTGACCGCTGGATAATCAAATCCACATACGGAGTTTAGCCCGGTCAAAACTTATAAGCTTTTTTAAGTGGGCATCATCAATCCCGATCTATCGAGAATTGGATTTCATCAATAATTAATATTTACCATATAATTAATACTGCTATCCAATTCACTAGAAATATAGACCCATATAAGATCGCACCCTCTAATGAATCAAAACAACAAATATTAAATATACGTAAATAATTATTATTTTATGATTAAGAGTATAAGCACTCTTATAATAACCTTGGGGTGAATTAATTTATATAGTAAGTATAAAATTAATTACTTTAATGTGCTCCGTTCTATACACAAAAAGTGTACTAGCACAGAGAATCGAAACAATAAATGACGCTATTATCTATTCTCCATAACCAAGACATACCTACTAAAACTCTGTACTACAGTCGTACCGATAGTATGTCCAAATCCATCTAAACTGTGAACAAATATGTATATTCTGCAATAACCTATAATTTGGTCTTTTGTGTGCAAGCCGTACTTTACACACCAGATTAAATACTATACATAATAAAGGACATCTATTCATAATATTAAAAAAAGAATATTGCATACATTGCTCATTAAAATTCTCATAAAATAAAAAATTAATTTTATTAAAATAAAATTATATACTAAAGCCAAATAATCCATGATTTTTAGTATACAAGGCTAACAATCTCTCACTTATACTCAAAATCATGCTGCCATACATCTGACTCCCATGCCCTCTATATGACAATCAAAAGTCTTAGCCGGTAAACTCTTCGTAAAAAGATCTGCAAGGTTGTCTCCTGATGCAATTTTGGTTACAGCAACATCACATTTCTGTACAATTTCTTGTATTAAGTGTTGTTTACGCTCAATGTGCTTTCCTTTCTTGTGGACTCTTGGTTCATTCGAGTTTGCAACCGCTCTACTATTATCATAATAAAGTGTAATAACTAACTGAACTAAATGGACAGCTTCTAGATCCAACAGGAATTTTTTGTGCCAAACGGCCTCCTTGGCTGCTTCAGAAGCTGCCACGTACTCGGCCTCCATGGTTGAATCAGCAATGCAAGACTGCTTGATACTTCTCCAACTAATAGCTCCACCTCCTAAGGCAAACACATATCTTGAGGTAGACTTACGGGAATCGTTGTCTGACCGAAAATTCGAGTTTATGTACCCTAAAGTTACTAGATTGTTTGCCAGATAAATCAACATATAATTCCTAGTCTTTTTCAGGTACTTGATTATATTTTGTACTATAGTTCAATGCTCCTGCCTTGGATAAGACTGATATTTGCTAACTATGCCAACGACAAAACTGATGCCGGATCTAGTGTAAAGCATAACATACATTGGGCTTCCTACTATCGAAGCATAAAGAATTGCCTTCATCTTCTCTATCTCATCAGGTGTTTTAGGGCACTGGTCCTTGAATAGAGTGATTTTATGCTTGAAAAGAATAAACTCTTTTTTGGAATTCTTTATGCTAAAACAAGTAAGGATATCATCGATATACGTTGCTTGTGATAAGCTCAACATCTTTTATTTTTGATCTCGCAAAAGCTTGATTCTAAGGAAGTGGCTAGCTTCTCCTAAGTTTTTTATATCAAACTGTCCATATAATCATACTTTTACGGAAGATAACACCCCCACATTATTTTCGATGAGCAAGATATTATCTACATAAAGTATTAGAAAGACCACCATGCTTTCGTCATGCTTCTTGTACACACATGACTCATCTAGACTTTGACCAAAATTATAAGACTTTATGGCTTGATCAAACCGTGTCTTCCAAGACCTCAATGCCTACTTAAGTCCATAAATAAATCTCTTAAATCTGCACAACATGTTCTCCTATCCCTTTACTATGAAACTGTCTGGTTGTACTATATAGATACATTAGTTAAGAGTTTCGTTAAGGAAAGCTATCTTGACATCAATTTGCCAAATTTCGTAATCGAAATGAGCCATAATGGATAAAAGAATCTTGTTAGACTTAAGCATGGTTATCGACTAAAAAGTTTCGTCATAATCGATCCCTTTTTTCTCTTTGAACCGTTTTGTAATAAGCTTAACTTTGAAGGTTTTTACCTTCCCGTCTGCTCTTCTCTTTCTCTTGTAGATGCACTTGCATCCGATGAATTTTATCTCTTCAGGTGGTTCTACAAGTTTATAGCCTAATTAGAATACATAGATTTCATCTCTGAATTCATAGCTTTTAGCCAAAGATCTATATCTTTGACCTGGAGTGCTTTGTTGTAGTTACATGGTTCAATATCCAGTTCTACCGGAATCCTGTTAAAAGACTCTTCCAAGAACATATACTAATTGGGTTGATGAACAACCTTCTCACTATGATGAGACACTACCTGCGTCAGTGTACTAGTAGTAACGCGCTGTACAGAATCTGATCCAAGTGCACCATTACCTACATGCTTATTTGGCATGTTAATGGTAACACCCTGATCTGGTTTAGGATATGCACTCGTCCCTATAATCCTCCCACTACGACGAAGCAATGGGATATCAGTGACTTGTGGTTCCTCTTCCGTTCAACTGATATTTTCTCTCAATTCTTCTAGAATAATTTTTACTTTTGAGCATGTGGTTCATAATATAATCCTCTTCTAAGAGTCGACTATTGGTGCTAACAATGACCTTCTAATCCTTAGGATTATAAAATAAATCACCCCTCATTCCCTTGGGATACCAGACAAAGAAACAGACTTCTGTTCCTAGTTCCAACTTACCCGCGTTCCTTTTCAGCACATGTGCTCGACACGCCTAAATTTGAATGTGTCTTAGACTAGGCTTGTGCCCGGTCGATAATTTTGTAGGAGTATAAGGTACTAACTTAGAATGTACCAAGTTCAAAATATAAGCCGCAGTCTCTAATTCAAGTCCCTAAAATGAATTGAGTAATTACGAATAACTTATAATTGACCTTACTATCTCCATAAGAGTCCTATTCTTTTTTTCTGCTACATCATTCTGCTACGGAGTGACTGGTGCAGTCAATTGGAATATAATCCCTTCCAACGACAAGTAGTCTCTAAACTCTCCAAAGAGGTACTCACCACCACGGTCGGATCGTAATGATTTGGTACTTTTACCCATATGCTTCTCCGCCTTTGCCTTGAATTCTTTAAATTTCTCAAAGTATTCAGACTTATGGTGCATCAAGTAAATGTATCCATACCTTGACTAGTCGTCAATAAAATTGACGAAGTACTCAAAATAACCTCTAGCCTGAATAGTCATAGAATCATACACATCAGAGTGAACCAGTTCCAACGGTTCTTTAGCTTTATAGCCTTTGGCCGAAAAGGACCTCTTGGTTAGCTTACTCTCTAAGAAGGACTCACAGACTAGAAGTGCCTCCACTTCTAATGAACTCAAAAGTCTATCTTCTATTAGTCTATTTATCATTTTTAGACTAATATGACCCAAGCGTAAGTGCTAAAGAAACGTTTCGTTCATTAAGAAATGATCTTTTCTCTTATATGGTAAATTAGATGAGTTATTCAATTTAGTTAGTTGCTGTGTAGGAGAAATATGAGATATAGCATACAGATCATCCACCAATGTATCAGAACAAATAAAATATTTATTTTTTTAATAACCACAGAGTAATAAAAATGAACAAAATATTTGTTGTTCACCAAATTAGAAATCGAAATTAAATTCTTTCTTATAGAAGGTACATAAAGACAATCATTTAAAAGTAAAACCTTATCTTTACTAAAACTAAGAGTTGTTGGATGCAAACTTCCAAGATTATTGATTTTGTAAACGATTCTTCAAAAAAAAAAAAAATGGACGGGCAATCGCCAAAATAGGCGCCAGATAAAACTTTTTGATGTTGAACGATCAAAATAAAACTTGTGCTACCACAGTTAATTTAGAAGAATACCTTTTTAGTCGATTCTTCAACTACGAACTTTTGAATCCAAATTGAAACTCCGGTCAGACTTTCTACTGTATTCTCTTATGTGATTTCCGAACGTAGTGTGGCTTACGATCCTTTGAGAACTTGTACCTGCAGAACCTGATCTACCTTAGTTTTGAAAGATGAGTTATGAATATAGTTCAGCCTACCCTCATATCTATAGGGCTACAGCAAGGACCTGCAGAGTAATTATGACAAAAAATTTTAGTGTAACACAGATACCCATCCAGCGATTTTTGCAAGTATGCAAACCTCACAGTAATTTCTGTAATTATGAAAATCTTACAGTGATTTCTATAATTTTCATAAAATACTAAAATACAGTTTACACCACTAAAGAACTGTAACTGCACTTTTAGTTATAATTTCAAGACCAATTTGCATTGAGCTCCTATTATTAAATACTTAACTCATCTTCTCACGTTAAGATTCCCGATAACTGCTAATTAAATCTAATTATTGACAATTTAATTTAATCGGCATCTTTAAAATTACTTAAACCCTTCTGCTTAACTTATTTGACCGCCAGATAATCAAATCCACCTATAGTGTTTGGCCCGGTCAAAACTTATAAGCTTTTTTAAGGGGGTATCATCAATCCCGATCTATCGAGACATTGATTTCGTCAATAATTAATATTTACTATATAATTAATACCGCTATCCAACTCACCGAGAAGGTAGACTCATATAAGATCGCTTGCTCTAATGAATCAAAATAACGAATATTAAATATACGCAAATAATAATTATTTTAGGATTAAGAGTATAAGTACTGTCATAATAATCTCGGAGTGTGAATTAATTTATATAGTTAGTATAAAATTAATTATCCTAATGTGTCCCGTTCAATATGCACAAAATGTACTAGTATAGAGAGTCGAAATAATAGAAGGTGCTGTGAGTGTAATGTGATCCCAAGAGGAGGGGGTGAATTGAATATTTAAAAAAAAATTCTTTCAAGATATTCAATTTAAAGCATACAATATATATTCTCTTGATCTTAAGTGGATAAAAAAATATTCAAACAATTATAAATATAAAGAGTTTGAGAGTTAGATGGAATGAAACCGAGATTTTTAAAAGGTTCGGCGCACCGGCCTACGTCCTTGCTTCTAGCAACACGCTTGAGGATTTTCACTAGTCTCTCCTTATAGGCGGAGATGCCTCTCTCCTTCATAAGGTGGAGAAATCCTTACACCAAGAGCGTAAGAGCTCTTAAATTCAAGTGATATTCCCTCACTTGAACAAGGCTATGACCAAGCCTTAACAATTATTTGATGAAAAGTGTGTACAAGAATGGGCTTCTTCAATGAACAAGTAAGTACAACAATATAGCACACTAATTCACTCTCAAGAAATATATCAAATGAACCTCAATGAGATTTTCTAAGTGTTTCTCACAAGTATGAGTAAGAATATGAAATATGAATGCTCAAGAATGAATAGTATGTGAGTATGATCTTTGCAAAGCTTCTTGTTCTGTTTTGTATTGATGATATGGTCCTTTTATAGCCAAATTTTTGAGCTAGCCGTTGTGACTAAAGAGATGGTTTGACGTTCCAAGAAAAACTAGCTGTTATGCAGTCAAATCAATCCTTCAGGACCATTCAGTCGACTGAGGGCATAAGTTCAGTCGACTGAACCTATAAAAGGCCCATTTAGTCGACTGAGTTTAAGGATTTAGTCGACTGAACCTTTTAAGATTCCTCAATTGATTTTTCAGAATATTTTCAGTCGACTGGTATTGAAGATTCAGTCGACTGAACCTTTGAGGTTCAGATTTCAAACTTTAAAGATCATTTCATGAAAGTTTTGAATGAAAAATAAGATCTTTATTAGTTTTGATATGTTTAAGTCACAAGATAAACTTGTTAAAATGTTTCTCAATCTAAACACAAGTTTAGTTCCTTCATAAAACATTTTATCCTTTTAGGAAAGAGATATGCATGAGTTATATCTTTTAACTTTTGGTTTTCTATGAGTTTCAAAGGATATATTGAAAGAGTAGTGAACTTACATTGATCATATCTTGCAATACAAATGAAAACCTTAAACTAAGTCTTCAATCCTTCATCTTTTGCATTGTTCCAACAACTTATTATTGAAGTAATTGACTTGAATATGCTTCATGGCTTTGACTTTATATCTTTAATTATGCTTAACATGCATTTCCTATAAATGATCTCAATTTGCATAATTAGATACTTCGATTTGTTATCATCAAAATGGTCGTTAAAGCCTTATTAGGCCAACAACAACTAGGGTCCAAACCAAGTTATTACACGACCCAACATACACTGAGGACAAAACATGAATTTCACGCCGTGAATTACAAAAGTAGACTTTATGGGAATTTGATCACAAATTTTTTCACGGGTCTCGTTGCGAATATTAAATGGGTCGTCGGGCTTCATGCCATAGCTATTTTACTCAATGGCAACAGCGTGGGGGTGGGTCATAAACTCTAGACCAGCAAATATAACAACCAATGCGAAAACCAAATAATTCCACCTTAAGATCCGGGATGCTCGCGTGGTGTCAACCTAAAGTCTAAGTTACGAAAGACGAAATGGTAACGATGAACCCATGGTGCCTAACAATTTTTGTCATAACAATTTCCATACACCAGGGATGTACCTAGGGTGTACACAGAGAATATATCCCAAAATATTTTATAAAATCGACAACCAAGGACGCCCTAGATTTAAAACCAAAGAGACGATAACTCCAACATACCCAACCCACAATGGTACGAACAAGATGGAATCCAGCAAGTCATGAATGTAATAATGATTATGCCCATGGTGGTACAACATACATTTCGGGGTACAACTACTTATAGCATAATATGGCACAACATAAGGTACAAGTTTTCAAGGCACTAAGTACAATCATTTAAAGCATAGGATATAATTCTCAAAACATTATTCTAATTTCAGGGCATGGTTGCTAATTATCATATAATCATACTCAATTATTTTTCACCTAATTCAAATTAAATAAAACATTTAATCCAAGTCACACAACAAGGGCATGCTCTATTATACACTTGTTAACTCACTAGCCAATTTTTGAATCATCAATTTAAAAAGTACATAAGCATTTTGAGGTACTTAGGCTTGGAGTTAGATTCTGATTTTTAGTCACAATTAAAATAAAGATATTCTTTACAACATTTATGTTTAACACTAAGACCAAATCTTAAGGCAACTAGGTGAATTAATTCATATAAATGAATACGATTCAACATTATACAGAGAAATTACAGAAATAGGGTCTCAGTTGGTCTTTGTTTTGGGGTATTAATTCAAGTCTAAATTTGTCCAATTTTGGATATGTTTTAGTTTAACATGACCCTTACAAGTCTCATGAATAGTGCTCAGGATAGTTATTTAAAAATAGTTAGAGAAATAAGTCATTTTATAAAATGTGTTCACACGGTATTAAACACATAACAAAATTAGTTTTTAACAGAGAGTTTAAAAATGGTTTGGGAGATCATCCACGGGTTTTTGAATCTCGTTTGTGGATAGACACTAGATTAATATATATACCTACACGCTTCATGAAAATCACTTTTGGAAATGGTCACTAAAAACCAAGGGTTTTGGTTGCTCAAAAATATTTGACAAAGGGTTCTATTATTCACTTAACCTTAACTGTGACTTTCAGAGGTCATTAGACCTATTAATGCTCAATATCTTAGGCTTCGTTTTGGTGGGTAGCTAGATATATATGTTATCTACAAATTTCATGTTTTTCTCTAAGCACGGTTCACATTTGAAAATATGATTTTTAGATCTGTAATACATACTAATTTGAAAATGACACATTTTGGTAAAAATGCTATATCTCAAGTTCTACTCATTAAAATTTGTTCAAACAAATTTTGGATGAAAGATAACATCAAAACCTAGGTTGGGACATAAAGCAATCTCTCAAATAATATTTCTATATTTAGTTATGATTTTTTAAAATTTGGGACAAAGAACTCAAATGTGAGACCCCAAACCATGTTAATTTTGATATATATAAATGTTGACGTGTTTTTCCTTCATGTTATATATCATCGAAGTTTGGTTTATGTTTTAGGTTGTAGAACAGAATGTATAGATGTATTTTAAACTTTCCTGGACCTTGTTTAGGCTTGTTTGGGTTGGCCTTAGAACAGCAAAATCGAGACAAAATAGTAGGTTGAAAACCCTGAGGTTCAGTCGACTGGACAGCTATGTTCGGTCGACTGAACAGCTTTTGTTGAGTTTAGTCGACTGAATCAAGGGGTTCGGTCGACTTAACTATGGTAGTTTGTGTTTCTCGAGGCACTTCAGTCGACTGAAGTGCTCTCTTTACGCGACTGAACAGTGTTTTTGGCGTGCCTATATGTATTCCAGCCCCTGGAATAGTTGGAGAAAATCTTCTTTCTTGATTTCCTCTGCCTTCTCTCTACATTTTTTACCCGCCCGAGCCTAGTTTTCGACGATCATCTTGTGGATCCCTGCTATTCACGCTGCTAGCTTCGCGCTCATCCGGTCTAATTCTTGTTTTGACGAGACTCGATTTTTGAGGCATCGGGTTTTGACCCAACGAGGTAGGATTCTAGACCCTGCTGCTGTATTAGGGTGTTATATGTAATTATATGCTTTTTTCATCGATAGAAAATGCATGAAATGTCATATCTATGTTTAAACCTTAGTTTTTTAGGTAAAAAGCATGTTTTTCACTTTTCTTGGTTTAGTACATCATATGACATGTGAATTTATAGTTTTCAAAGGGCGTTCTTGAAAATGGTGGTTTTTGTTGGAAAACGAAAGATTTTGATAGAAATCTCGACATTTTTATGTTTTGGAGGGTTGGAGCTCGCCTTCAGGGTTGAGTCTCAGGTTTTGAAATGTCTTGTTGAAAATGGGATAAAACATTTTGAAAATGCTTTGTGTGATCTCCTTGTTGAAGGATGGATCTAAATACATGTATAATGTATTTTGGGAAAAAAGCTTTTGTAGTTGAGCTACAATTCTATTTTTTAAAAAATTATCTAGATGTACCGGGATAACGTGTATTTGGCACGAGCTGCCCTCGGTATGAGTCTAAAAACGTGCGCAGCGTAGGTACTCAGGTCCTTCGGTTAGTCCTTATAAATTGAGACGGATGGGTACTCAGCTCCCTCGGGGTCATAACTTGTGAGACCTTGACCCTTGTAATTTTGAGTTGTTTATATACGTGACGCTTTTATTCCAGTATATGATAGCATCGATGCATGGTTTATGCTTTAAAGTTGTAGAAAAGCATGTGTAAATGTGTTTTATGCTTTCTCAGACCTTGGTTAGGTGGGTTGGTTGGTTTTTGGCTTGAAACATAGTAGCAAACTCCAGTACGCTTCTGGTATGGGGTTCGGTCGACTGGAGGGTCCAGTTCGGTCGACTAAACTGTGGATCTAGAGTTCGGTCGACTAACTCCCTAGTTCGGTCGACTGGACAGTGTTATTTTTGGTTTTCTATAAAAGCTCCAGTGGCGTGTTTTTTGATACAAAACCTTTCTTTAGACCTAAGAAACTCCTTTTCTCTGCCTTCTTTCTAGCTTTGAGGGCCCGGGGCTTGGTTTTGAGTTGATTCCTTCATGGATCCTTGCTATTGAGATTGAGGGCTTCGCATCCATCCAATCGAATTCTCGTTCTGATGCCGTTTATTTTGCGACGTCGAGTTCTTGACTCTCCGAGGTAGGATTCTAGACCGTACTACTGTATAAGGGTGTTATCTGCAGTTATACTTGCTTTCACCGGGTAAAAATGCATGAAATGTTGATTACATGTTTTAAACTGTGATGTTTGGGTAAAAGTGGGGTTTTTACGCCTTTTCTCGGTTATATGCATGTTTCAAGTACATAGTTTGTGTAGTTTTCAAAAGAGATTCGAAAATGAGGTATTTTGTGAAAATGGTGAAAAATGTGCTTTTGGAGGTTTGGAGCTAACCCGCGGGGTTAAGTGTCACCTTTTAAACGTTTTGTTGGAAATAGTTTTAGATCTTCATTTTGATGGATTGGACCTCTTTTATACATGTGTGGTATAAATCATTTTGCGGGTTTTCGTAGTTGAGCTACGGTGGGCTTTTAAATGTTCTCCATAGATATACCGTGACAGTGTGTGTGTTGAGTTGGGCTTCCATTGCTCTTCTGTGTAAGTTCGAAAACGTGTGCAGGGTAGATCCCTACGTGTCTTTGGGTTAATCCCCGTAAACAGGGTTGGGGGGTGCTTAGTGCCCTCGGGCTGTGGTCCCGTAAACTAAGTGGTTGTGTGGGTGCTTAGTGCCCTCGGCTGTGACCCCCGTAAACTAAGTCAGTTACCTCCGTTAATGGCGTTATTGTTGTAACTCCGTATAGAACTTGTCATTACTAAACCTACGGGTCGAGGGTAATGAACGAGAGTCTATAGTTGTTACCTTTATCGATGTGACAAATGTGGTGCATAGGACTACATTTACATCTTTCTCCTTGGCTGAGTGGCCTGAGTAGAGCTTACTATTTTATTTACAGCTTTCCCTTAACTGTGACATGATATCTGTTAGAATGAAATGCATAGTTTGAAGGATGGAAATTGTGGGGTTTTATGTGATAAAACCTTTTGAGACTCGGGATAGTCTGACAGAAAACTTGTGGTTTTGGAAGGAAAACCTTTTTGGCTCCCGTGGTTGAGCCCGTGTGTGTATAATTGTATAGCCTGGTTTACAGTTTTATTGTCTATGTATTATTGGGCTTTGACTTACGACGTGGGATTTTGCTGTAAAATCTTTTCAGGTGAGCATGATGAGATGACCTAGTTGCAGAGGTGATGGAAGACTTGCTATTGTTTTCCCCTTTTTAAGACATGTACTTACACATGTGACGCCTGTTGAGGCTGGTTTTGTACACCTTTAGGCAATATGTTTATTCATGTATGAGATGTATGCCTTCAGTTTGTGAGAGTTGAACTGTGGGGATTTTTATCCAAATGTTGTACATTTTAATTATCAACTGTAAAAACCTATTTTCTTATTTGGGTGTTTTGGTGGGCTTTCGCGTGACCCGAATATTTGGGGAGTGACAACTTGGTATCAGAGCTCTGCATTCGAATACCTATGAGCCATGGGAAAGAGGGTACATCACCTTGTGAGGATGTATATGTGCTCGATTGCATGTGTTCAAGAGTTTTCTTACATAAGCATGATAGCCTATTCACCATGATAATTGTGTATACGTGGGTATGGAGGTTGGACCTTAGGATTGATTAGTCTTGCCTTCGGGCATTTGGATTAACATACTTGGGAGCCATGTTAGAGACGCGTTTCGCGGACGTGATTTCTAGCAAGGAATCTAAGTAGGTTATTTAGAGTGACAAGTCCTTCTTGTTGGTTCTCCTCGGTATGTGAGATGTGATGACAAGATATTACGTGGCTATGTGTTAGCATGCTTGTCTGTCTTTTACGTTAGCAATAACCTATTTATGGATTCTTATCCTGTTATGTTGCTTTTGTATAGAGTTATGTCCACGCGGGGAGGACGAGGCCAAGGTCGAGGTCGTGGCTGTGGTTCTGGCCAGAAGGACGTTCCAGTCCCAGATGTTTGGGATGCTAATGCACCCCAAGGACTTGTTGCTGAGGGAGATCTGTTGCGTGAGATGGTCGGCTCCATCCAGTAACTGGCTGAGGCCTTTAGGAGGAGAGAGACCATACCTCAGCCGAGGGCGATGGTTGCGATGTGTGAGCTTTTCCGTCTGGACCCTCCTACCTTTTCTGGGGATCCCAATTCCACGGTTTCCACTGAGTGGCTAGAGCTGGTTACCAGGATCCTTGATTTGCTTCAGATTGAGAAAGATGATCTGAGGGTTATATGTGCCGCCTTTCAGCTGAGGAGTGCTCACATGTGGTGGAAGTTCGCCAAGACCACAGTGGCAGGCACCTGGGATGCATCCACGAAGGTATTTTTAGAGAAATACTTTCCAGCAACTTTGAGGGATCGCTACAGAGAGGACTTCCTGTTTCTTCGTAGGGGACGATGACAATGCTTAAGTACGAGGCTGAGTTTACTAGCCTATCCAGGTTTGAATAGGACATCGTACCTGCTGATGAGTTCTGTGCAAAACTATTCAACAGGGGTTTGAGGCCCGTTATTCGAGATAGGGTGGCAGCGTTTAGGATGCAGGTCTTTACAAAGCTGGTGGAGACTGCTATGAAAGTGGAGGACACTCTGAACGAGACGCGTAGAGACAGGGACAGCAGGGGTCAGTTAGATGGGGGACGTACACAGTTCCAGGGATGCAGGGACAAGCGTCGACGAACATCTGGTCTGAGTTCTCGTCTAGTGGGGTCGTATCGGCCACAGTCTTTTACATCTGCGCCACCCGTAGCTTCAACGGGAAGGTCAGATCAGAGAATGCTTGTTTGTCACCGATGCCAGCGGCCAGGACATTGTGCGACTGAGTGCAGGAGTGCAGCGCCTGTTCAAGCACAGTTGCAGTCGTAGGGACTGCCCTAGAGGAGGGAGTGTACACAGTACAGCAGGGGCACCCATTGTTCCATTAGGCCAGGAGAGACAGATGTATACACAGCCTAGAGCTTAGACGTTCCATTTTGCAGAGGGAGGAGCTTCAGTGCAGTCCAGTAGACAGTTGGCAGTTCATAGCTGCAGCGGACCAGCCAGAGCTTATGTTCTTGCAGATCCTAGTTCATCGAGAGCACTGGTCATGCCTGATGCTGCTACTACAACCTCCATGATCAGAGGTACTTTTCTAGTCTACAAATCATGGGTCAGTGTTCTTATCGACACCGGAGCATCACATTCATTCATATCATCTGCCTTTGCATCTGCTTTGGGGTTGGAAATGGATTGGTTGGGTAGTACTATGTGCGTAGAGACCCCTGTGAGTGGGGATGTGATGTTGAGTCTTGTCTGTAGATCCTGCGTGTTGAGGTCGCCGGTCGTTGTATAGAGTTCGACCTTGTTATCCTAGACATGATCGCGTTTGATGTCATCCTAAGGATGGACTGGCTGACCACCTATCGTGCCTTCATCAATTGCGATCGACGGAGAGTGACGATTTGTACCCGAGGAGGAGATTGCTTTTGTATTATGGAAGACCGGGATGAGGGTTTGAGGTTTATGCGCGGAACTAGGGCAACCTGGGTTCCCTTTTTGTAGCCCTTATGTTGGATGAGGTAGTTGGGGTTCGAGGAGAGTTACGTCCGGTGGTGTTTGACTATCCTGATGTCTTTTTTGATGATTTATATGAGTTACCACCGAGCCAGGAGGTAGAGTTCTCTATTGATCTAGTTCCCAGAGCTGCTCCCGTATCTATACCGTCCTATCGCTTTGCACCCGCTAAGTTGCGTGAACTCAGGGTGCAGTTACAGGAGTTGCTAGACAGGGGGTTTATACATCCGAGTACTTCTCCGTGGGGAGCTTCTGCTCTTTTTGCGAAGAAGAAGGATGGATCATTGCGTTTGTGTATCGATTACAGGAAGTTAAACCAGGTGACAGTGAAGAACAAGTATCTCCTACTCTTTTTGCGAAGAAGACGGATGGATCATTGCGTTTGTGTATCGATTACAGAAAGCTGAACCAGGTGACAGTGAAGAACAAGTATCCAATGTCGAGGATAGACGACTTGTTTGATCATCTGAGGGATTCAAGCTGCTTCTCAAAGATTGACTTGAGGTCAGAATATCACCAATTGAGGATTAGGGATGAGGACATAGCAAAGACCGCTTTCAGGACTCGCTATGGTCATTATGAGTTTCTGGTTATGCCATTCGGTCTGACGAATGCACCTTCTACATTCATGAGTTTGATGAACCAGATTTTCCATCCTTACTTAGACAATTTTGTGGTAGTGTTTGTAGATAATATTCTCGTCTACTCACCAACTAGGGAGGCACACGAGGATCACTTGTAGATCGTGCTACAGACCTTGAGAGAGCATCGCCTGTATGCAAAGTTTGAGAAGTGCGAGTTCTTGATGACTGAGGTGACATTTTTGGGACACGTGGTGTCGACAAACGGGGTAGCTATGGATTCGTCAAAGACAGATGCTGTGACCGGTTGGGAGCAACCGAAGAGTGTCTTTGAGATACGTAGTTTTCTGGGTCTAGCCTGCTTCTATCGACAGTTCGTGAAGGACTTTGCTAGACTTACTGCACCGATGACGCGCCTGACACGGAAGGGAGTTGTGTTTGCATGAAGTGAGTCCTGTGAGTCAGCTTTCCAGGAGCTGAAGAAGAGGTTGACTAGTTCGCCAGTGTTGATCATTCCAAAGCGAGGCTTGGGATATACTGTGTACTGTGATGCATCACATGACGATCTCATATGTGTTCTGATGCAGGAAGGCAAGGTTGTAGCCTACGATTCCCGACAGTTGAAGACGCACGAGCGGAACTACCCAACACACGACTTGGAGTTGGTAGCTGTGGTCTTCGCCTTGAAGACATGGTGTCACTATTTTTATGGTGAGCATTTTGAGATTTTCTCCGATCACAAGAGCTTAAAATACTTGTTTTCGCATAAGGACCTGAACTTGCGCCAGCGGCGGTGGACGGAGTTGTTGGAGGATTTCAACTTTGATTTGCAGTATCATCCAGGGAAGGCCAATGTTGTGGCAGACGCGCTCAATAGGAGATCTCACAGGTCGTTAGCTTCTGTGGCTATACGTGAGTGGGATATGCTTGCAGAGGTTGGAGAGTTTGATTTGTGCCCCAGGTAGATTGAGATGAGAGCCACCTTGTTTTCCATAGTTACTCAACCAGTATTGATAGCACGTGTACTAGAGGTTCAGCAGACGGATCAGGAGGCTCAGATGATACGAGACCGTGTTGCTAGTGGCGAGGATACAGCAGGATGGATTATGGGTTCTGATCAGAGTCTGAGGTTAGCAGGCACGTTGTTTGTGCCAGAGTCATGCCGAGTTGATCTATTGCGTGAATGTCATCATTCTCATCTTGCCGTGCATCCTGGAGGCATGAAGATGTATCATGACTTACATCGTCGGTTCTATTGGACAAGGGTGAAGCAAGATGTGATTCAGTTTGTTTCCTGATGCCTCACCTGTCAGCATGTAAAGGCAGAACACCAAAGATCGACAAGATTGCTACAGTCATTGCCTATATCAGAGTGGAAGTGGGAGCACATCACAATGGACTTTGTGTCAGGTCTTCCTCGGTCACTTAGGGGACACGACGCCGTATGGGTTGTGGTTGATAGGTTGACGAAGTCTGCACACTTTCTCCCCATCAGAGTGAGTGATTCGGTGGAACGACTGAATAGCTTATACATCATGGAGGTAGTCAGATTGCACGGAGTGCCAGTATCCATTGTCTCCGACCGAGACCCGCGCTTCACTTCGCACTTTTGGCAGAGTCTACAGGAGGCCTTGGGGACGATGGCCAGCCGGATGGCCAGCCAGAGAGGACTATACAAATTCTGGAGGATATGCTGAGGTCTTATGTCCTTGATTTCAGAGATTCGTGGGAGGATCATCTACGGTTGGCAGAGTTTGCATACAACAATAGCTATCAGTCTAGTATTTGGATGGCACCGTACGAGGCTTTGTATGGTAGACCGTGTAGATCACCCGTGTGTTGGACAGATGTGGGAGAGACCACAGTCTTGGGACCAGACATGGTAAGGGAGACAACAGAGAAGGTTGCTGTGATTTGCCAACGCCTACTAACAGTGTAGAGCCGCCATAAGAGTTATGCAGATCAGAGGAGGCAACCTTTGGAGATTGCAGTGGGGATTCATGTGCTCTTGAAGGTCTCACCACGTAGAGGTTGTTAGGAATGTATACTGAAAAGTCATGCTTTTTAAGTATTTTATTCTTGATCCCTGGCATATTAATGAGAAACAATTGAGATGTTTTTGCATTCATGATTTTATATTTATATTTGTGATAAATGAATGCATAGTCCGTATATTCTGTCTAGTATTTGACTCAGTGCATGCTGCACAAAAGATCGGGTCATAGTTTCTGACAGATTATATAAGTAGGCTCACAATCGCAATGGACCTGGACATTCTATTGGTACGATTGTAGTACATCATTATAGTAGCTGGTCTTGGCTAGGTC
>JAOTRH010018869.1:0-22313 GCA_034768845.1 Heliamphora exappendiculata | reverse complement strand
ATACTATCCATTTATTAAAAAAAATTAAAAGGGGGAAAAGAATAGTTACATAACTACTTTTTTGAAATTTAAAATTTCAAAGAATAATAAGGACAATTTCGAGAAAAAAAGGTCCGATTGGCTTCAAAGATGTTCCCTACACACACACACACACACACATACACACACTAGTGTGGGAATCAGTGCTACACGGTCATTTCTTTTGCAGCGTTACTAATTAAGCGCAATAGGAGTTGTGTGAAATATATGCTATGCACATGAGTCGCTGCCCGTTATAAATTTGTGATCCAAAATAATAGTAGTCTTTAATATTGTCCAATTTTTATAAGCAAAAGCACTCATGAAGAATTGATCCAAAATAATAATTTAAAGAAAAATGAATTTAAAATGCTAGTACAACATGAAGCACAATAGGCTAGCTTTTTTTTCAGTTAAAAAAATGAAGCAAAAATGACAAGAAAAGATTTAATCATGAAAATGTTGGTTTGATACTAACATTTGGTAAAATGGTTACTTACATTTAGTAAAAAGGTCACAAATACCATGAAACATAATTCTTAAATATGAACATTAATGTGGTTATCAATTTATAAAAAACAATAACATACGATTACGTAATTCTTAGTATTACTTGATAGAAAGTTGACATTACCCTTTGGAGCATTCGTGTCTGAGCACAGACTTCCAGAAGACAACTCCAATTTCAAAACCCACTTTTTTAACTCATGATCCGCTCTCCTATGCTTGTCCAACTGGCAAAAAACATATTAAAAGCACTTATAAAAACCAGAATTACACATATACTACAAACAAAAATGAACACAGTAATTGGAGCCAAATATAGAACCAAGAGGAAAAACTAACCAACTAAAAACAGAATGTACATGTAATTCCATTTCCTTGGTTTTGAGCTTCCAGAATTACACATAATCCTGATTTCATCTCTTTGTTTGGCTATTTCTTCATCCTTCACAGTCAAAAGCTTTTTGATCTTTTCAAAGTTCTTTGGAGAAATCTCATCTATTATTTTCCTCGGTTCGCAATCTTTGCTTGGGAGCCTTGGCTATAGGTTTTATGATGTCATGCTCAATTCTTACAACTGTCTTTCAGTTGCTTCTGTAAGAATTCCATTGCTTGAAGTTCTTTCTGCTAATTGCTCTCCCAGCCTATTCACATGAACCTTGTGCTCTTTTAGCGAGTTGTTTTTCTCATTTGATTCCTTTACAAGTGCCAAACACTGAATTTGAGCAGATTGAGCTGATGCAGCACTTGCATCTGCAGTTGCTCAAGTAGCTGAAAGTTGCGATCTCAAATCATCCAGCTGCTTGAGGTGCTGCATTGAAATTAATAAAATTACATTGAGGATCACCAATGTGGAAGCTCTGTCATAAACCGACTCCAACTCACATACATGATAAAATTACATGCTCAGCAATATATATTTGCACCCCAATAAAACAGCATACATAAAAAACACAGCACTATAAGCAATAGGCAAAGTTCACAATATCAATAATCAAACTGTGTAATTGTTGTGCATCTCTACGCATCATATTCAGAAATTACAACATTATAATAAGATTAATTCTATAGCTAGTCTTCGCTCAATCCAGGATTGAAATACGAAAGTATGCATTACCAATTGATGATTTAAAAAAAAGGTAGGCCATCATTTTCCATTTGTTTGGCACTGTTTCGCCAACAATTACCAATTCAAACCTGAACTCCAACAGACTATGCTTTTCTTACACAAACATGACAAAAAAGGAAAGCGTAGATAGTTGCTAGCTGTTCAATTTGTCGTTGCAAAGGGTAAAATCAGTAAAGAAGAGACTTTTTATATGAAAAGAAAAATAAAAAGTAGTACTCTTTCTCATATATGGTAATAACAATGAAGGAAAAAAAAGGATTTCATGTTCGCATTAAATTGGCCAACTGCATTCCTACAATCTACTGCATCAATAAAAATGTTTTCCATTTTGAACCACCAAAATTCCAAGATCCCAACCTTCAACATCAATTTTCAAGCACCATATATCACTTTCAACAATTGAAATTAGAATTATACATCTTCAAAAACACAATTCTTAAGAATTTAAACACTATTTCAACATCAAAGTAAAACTTTTAAGTTTTCAAATATCAATTTCAACACTCCTAATGATTCCTTCATATCAAGTAGAGTTTTCATATGACTCTCTCGTATGTGAAAATGAAATTTTTTTAAATTCAAAGATCATTCAAAACCATGTATTTCATACCTTACATTATATTAGAGATCCAAAAATGAATGACGTACCAGAAAAAAACCTACACACCAAAACAAAGACATAAGGTGAACAACTAAAACTTGGCTGCTTGGGACAAATTAATGACTACAGAGGAAAAGAAATAACATATTTAGGAGAAATTTAATCAAATGCATTAAATCAAAATTGTATACCTTTCATCGTATTGAAAACCCACAACTTGGTAACCTGCAACAAGAAGAAATGATAGGGGTGTCGTAGTTTCTCTTTTATAAATGATCAAAGAAATGATAGTTAAATTGTATATAGAAAAAATAGAATAAAGAGGTGACAGTGAAATCTAGTTGTATATAAAATTATAAAAAATGAGAATGATAAATTGATAATGGAAAAGCATCAATCTATTTTGCTACATGATAAGCTTTGACAATAAACTGGTTTTTCTTTTCTAATTAGAGTTCCTCTCTCTCCTCGCTATAAACTAAGTAGGCCATTTACGTCCATAACATCAGCATGCAAGAAGTAAAAAATATGCTAAGAAAAACACTCCAAGTCTCCAACAAAGATCAATCTTTTCCTAATTTAATTAATAAGTATTGTGTGCTACTTTCTCACTTGTGGGATCCAATTTTGACAAATTTCAATAGTCTTTTGTCTGGTATCCAATGTTCACAAATCAACCTATACGAATTTTCTTTAAGTTGATGTTAAGTCATCATTTCAAATTATCAAAATCACAGTCTAGAAGGACATGAGAAATTTGTTTTGAAAGAAACATATGGTTGGAAAACATGCAAATATAGTGTGAAAAACCTAGATTTAAAAGATACAATTGCAAAGAACAGCATTCATCTATTAGACTTAAAATATACATCTTTATAACATAACTTGAAACATTTAAATGAATGATATGTTTTCAACCAAGTCTTCTCTTCAACCAAACATTCAAAACAATTCAATTTAAAGTGCACACATGTACTACTTAATGTGACCCAAACTTTCATTTTTCTACAATAATAACATCTACAACTACATCTTGATAATAAATGTACAAGTTAAAATATATCCAGGATAATATTCAAGGGATAACCTAGTTCGAGACAAAATGGTGGCCAAAGGCAAATCATCCAATATATGAGATTTTGTTCATATGGTGGTGCTTTCTTCCTCTCTCCAAAGTATGCTCAATTGTGATAGCAATTATTGGTGCAGCAATTTTAGATTTGAAGAGTCCTTACAAAGATTAGATATCAGGCAATGTAACTATTAAAATTAGATATCAGGTTTAGAATGAAGAGTCCTAATAGCGTTTAATTTTTGAGCTTTTTAAATTGTTTAGAAAAAAAACTAAAAGCAAAATAGTTACATAACTTGATATATAATTTTTAAGGTACTTTTTTTATTAAAATAGATAAATAGATTAACAGCTTAATGTTTATTGAAAATCCACAAATACCATGAAGAAATGAGGGCCTAATAACTGTTGAAAGCTTCCTAGAGGAATGGCAATGGGACCCACTGAAACTATAGCTCGTTCATATAACTTGATTGCCCCGTGAAGCTCCTTTAAATGGCCATGTTTTGGTAACCTAATCAAACCAAGTGAAGCAGTTACCAGTTAATTGTATTCAAAGTTTACAATTTAATGATGTGATCTTTTTCGTTTCATCCATTAGGCAAGGCATAGAAGAATGTAATCTATGTTGTAGCAATAAAAAAACCCACATTTGAACTCTTAAACGACTCAATATTGTCCATAACCAAGTCACTTGAACCTTAATGATTTGCGTAAGGTTCCAAACTATTTTACGCTAAACTGAAAGTTAAACCGGAATACTTTGGAAGAATTTCTAAAAAGCATAAAGCATCAATAAATTGATGTAGGAACTAACTTCTAAAATAACCATAAAGCAATTTGTCTTCAATGGTAAAATGACAAGAAGCTATCGTTTAATGGCAAGAAACTAATCATTGATGTGGAGCTGCAATATGGTGGCAATGCCTAGCCAAAAAAAAAAGGTTCTTATATAGTGAATGAGGCCTTGAACAGAAATAAATGGTTAGATCGAAAGAATAAACAATAAATTAAGCCTTCACTTAACCCAACCATTACTGTCACCATCATCATCCATTTTGCCCTCTCTTTCTTCTCATTTTTTTTTTTTAGATGCAGGCTAAGATACATGAAAAGTGAAAATAGCCAAATTCCATAACAGATCACACCTTATACCTAATTAGTCCTATAAGCAGAAGTACTCATGAAGAATTTATTCAAAATAATAATTTAAAAAAATAAATTGAAAAAGCAATTACAACATGAAGCACAATAAGCTAGCTATTTTTTTAAAATTAAAAAGAAAGCAAACATTTAAACAAAGGATTTAATCATGAAAATGTTGGTTTTGTATTAACATTTGCTAAAAGGTCATTTATAACACGAAATTTTGGTCTAGAGTTCTGGCTTTAGTTTTTCAAATTCTCATGAATTTTCGAGTAAATTTCACCTTGGACACACACTTCTAGTGGAAATGGTAGCAATTGGCGTTCTTCAATAATCACACCAACAAAAAAAATCCTCTAAGTTTGCACCAAAAAAGAATTAATTAAAGTTCAATATTAAAAGCCTACAAAAAAATTCAAAACCCTTAACCAAATCGTTAAAGAGGTGACACTTTGCTTTGCATGGGTAGTTTGTGCCCATTAGACTATTTGATTGCTTATCTACTCATGATATCTATATTCAAGCATTTGTGGAGGATCCTAATGATACAGGGTTTCATAAAGAAAACAAAACTAAACAAAAGAAAAGAAAAAAACTGTAACAGAAGCCCAATAAAAACTGCAAATTGTGTTAAGTGATGAGTACAAAACTGTAATTTGTGCCCATTAAATGGTTAAGTGATGAGTACATAACATAAGGCAGTGAAGGGATCCATTGTGCAACTCCGAAAATGTAACATTCCAATGTAATTGCTTCTCTCTTTATCTTTATTGCATTTCTCATACATTGATTGTATTATGCGGGAAAAATTAATGAAAATGAATATATTTTAAAAATGAATGCTAATTAAGAAAAGGCGAAACCTTAATGATTTTGTAGATTTTTAGTTATAAATATTGATTATGTAAATTTTTTGTGATTGTGAATATTGTTATAACTTAAACAAAAATCAATAATTAAGCAATCGAGCAATATCGAAAATTAGTATAGCTGAAGAACATGGCGATATGTTATTATTGTGACACAATTCGGTTCATCAAATGGGTTTATTCATCAAATGGGTTTCTTAATATAGCTGAAGACATGGCATTATGTTATTATTATCGAAAACCGAAGATGAATGCCTAATACGAAAAATAACAAGCAAGACGAATAGACTATAGGTGCTTTGCAGCATAATAGGCTTCTCCTTCAAATGGGTTTCTTCATCACAATAACAATGACTAACCATTGTTGAAACTTCTAATCCAGATCGTGGGGAAAACAACAAAATAAATCAGTTCTGTATGGTTATGAAGGTGGGAACTAAAAACTGAAAAAAGCTGAAGGATATAGAAATGTATGAACTCTGAAGTGCACTAAGTTCAATTAGCTTGGTTTGGATTTGTAATTTTGTATTGATCTAAAGTTCTAACATTGTTCATATACTTAACACTGTTCATAAGATTATTCATTACATGACATAAAATTCAATGTTGATCATTGTATAGCATGACTTTTTTGTGTATTTTTTACATAGCAAAGCATGACCTATGTGGATATTAGCATGACTTTTCTTTCTTAAAACATCGTATTTCTGCTATCTGTTCTCATGACTAATGGCCAATTAATTCACAAACATACAAGTGGCAAAACAAATACTTGCCCAATTTTTGGCTTAATGGATCTCACATAATCATATGCAGCACTTAGTGTCATATGCTTATGTTGCACCTAATTTAGAAGGGAAAAATATGATAGAATTAAGACTAAAGAAGTTAATTGATAATGGATTAAGGCTCTAAGATGTGGCACATACCAGGTAACATAGAACAATAGTCGTGCTGCGCCGTCGACCAGCCTTGAAGTGAACATATGTTGTTTTATCAAAAGATGCATTGTCTTGACATATCAAAATAAACAAGTGAAAAAAAAATCATTTTTTAAAAAAAAACAGCTGATTTTTTTTTAGAAGGTAAAAATATGTGGACAGAAAGAAGTAAGGACCACTACTTTGACCATTTAAATCATATCTAAAAGGCAGAGTAAAGAGAAAAGAGGCAATTGTTAGAGAGCTACAAATGGCAGGAAACAAACACCCTAATGGGATCTGCTTTTTCAACATTGACATCAATAAGTGTTTTTGAGCCACATGATACCACATTGAGGTACATATAAGTACATTGTTCACTCATAATGTAAGAGGTTCTTAAAATTACGGAAAAAAAAGGAAAGAAAAGTAAGAAGAGGTTTTAAAAATTATGGGGAAAAAAAAAGCAAATAAAAGAAAGAAGACAATTATCTAAAGCACCGAGTTAGTTTCCGGATTTTGCAAATCTAAAGCACGTATATCACAATTATCTCAATGTCAAACCATAAAATAACTCAAGTTCAAGCCATAACATTTTGCAACATTACGAGTGGTCAAGCAAACAATGAAAGAAGACCAGAAACATTGGGTGCATCTTCCTGAACAGCCCCGGGACTCCAACTGCTTCACCCCAAGTATACGTTCATAAATTCTCTATCAACTTTTGGTTTCTTCTATCAACTTTTGTTCTGGGTTGGTGCAGTGCTGGTAGTTGGGAACAGTTGTAATTATGCTCAGCTTATTATGTGTACCTTGCATTAGGTTTACTATTGATAACATAACATCCTGTGATTTCAATAGCATACTAATAATAACTTGGAGAGCTTGAAATAACCAAACACAAACACTTGTATTCTAATGTAATTTTTTGCCATTAATATTAGTATTTACTACAAGCAGAAACCAAGCACCTTTCCAAAAAACATAAGAACACATTTGTAGTGTACAGAGTACAGATGGGAGGAAATATCAATGGCATTCACTGACTAACCGCGTTCCTTGGGTTTCCCATTCGTCTAAAAAGGGGTGGGGCTGCTCACTCATCAAAGCATCTAAATCATCAAATCTGATCTTGTTGAATAATTATTCGTCGTTAAGGATCTTCTTTTAGCATTTTCCGAAGTCAGCTAGAAGGAAAGGGTAGAATGGAAGAAGAGTAATAAAACCTGCAACAATTCAAAGAAAAGAAGAAGAAAATAATTCATAGCTTTTTACTTGAAAAAGAATATAGGTATCTCAAAAGAAATTTTTCCAACTTCGTTGTCTAGAGACAAGAATACACGGATATTCTTGTTGATTTACACGGAGCAACTTTAACTCAGCATTTCAGTTTCAGTTGCAAGCAAGCATTGTGCAGAAAAAAGTCCAATGTTAAGATGCAGCATAACATCCTATGACCTCTGCATGCTGGGAACTTTAGTGGCACATTGGTTGGTGAAAGGTAAAGCTTCAATGAAGCTGTCGCCCAGGAGAACCTGTCAAAGTAAAGCACCTACAAAAAGAAATAAAAATAAAAAGAAAATATAGCGGCTACAACATCTGAACATATGCATATGTAAGGTATAATCTACTATATGAGTGCTAGTGACTAAGGTTTGTCATACCTAATAATCTAAATCAATAGTTCCTCGCCAGTGCTACCAAGGAATGCAAATTGTAGTTGAAGAAATTTAAATGACTAATGACCCAGAAGCTACCTAAATTCTATATTCAGGTCACGTCCATTTACCTACACCTCTTCTAAAAGTCCATCTGCAGATTCAACACCAACTGCCACCATCTCGTTTCCAGTTACAACTGCTGCGTGCTATTCAGGGAAAAAGTGAAGCTTCTACTTATAGGATAAACATATGGTCCCTATTAATCGTAGTAATACATTATTAAGCAAACATTGAAGTCAAGAATGTTATACATTGAATTGAGGAGTAAGCTTATCCCCAGCAATTGACAGCACCATCCAATTCTCAAGAGTTCCCTGACATGCAGTTGTTAAGCTCGGGTTCACCAAATGAGCATTGACAATTGAGTTCATCAAAATTATTAGTAGAAGGTGCAACACCACCCTGTAACATTTGAAGAGTTTTAATGCACATGGTTAATGATATTTGAAGAGTTTTAATTTACATGGTTAATGATACAGCAATGCATATGCAAGTTGAAACTCTTACATTGGAATTGTTAATGCGTTTTGCATGTCTTATTGGACATTTTCCCTGAGCAGTGTCTGAAAGCTGAACCTTTAATCTGAGGCAGGACAAAGACGATATTAAAATCATAAGGTTTGCAGTAACTTGTGGTTTCAAAGGGCTGTCTCATTTATCCGAAACTGTAGAATGAAGATTTTATCTTGTCTAAAGTAGACTAAACATCTGTATCTGCATAGGTAAAATTTCTGGAGAGGTAAAAGGAAACAATCCCACTAATCAAGAAACTCAACAAAGAATGAAGAGGAAGGTAGTTACAACCATTGCAAATACTGCTATCATCACCATGCTGGGAGGAGTCGCTTGCCTATGGTGGCCTCGTACTGAAACAACAAGAGAGAAAGAGAGAGGTTAATATCCTTACATCTTCATTAATGCATTTCAAAACACAGATGCTAAGAACATACTGCTACTTGATTCTCATCCGGAAATATGAGGACGTGAGATTATGGTTGTAAAACTAAAAGTCAAAATGCAGATAGATATTAACAAAAGGAAAAATGTACATGCTTTACTGAAAGAGAAAGCATATATCAAGAATTATGGGCAAAGCGGAACCTCCTCCTCTTTCTTCTTCTCTTCCTCATCAAATGCTTCTTTCTCAGCCAGTAAAAACAATATAATCTCAAAATCAGCAAACAGAAGGAATTTTCAAAAGAACGTGCTTTTTGAGAGTCAAAATGCAACATACATCCTTATGCTTGGCCCATGTTTCTTCTGCTAGCTTCTTTGCATGCTCAGGATCATTACAAATCAAGAAATTGTCGCATGGGGTTCCAGATTTTACCTGACAAAATAAATGCACATTGCTTAGGCATACCCCCAGTTTGATAAGAACGATTGGAAGAGAAAAAATGAAAATACCTGCCACAATTCAATGTCCACATACTTCGAGTGCAGGTAAACATAGATATCAGGGTCATCTTTGAAATCTGTATCCAGTAGCAATTTTCAATGCTAGTTTAACATGTAAGTTAAAGATGTTGAGAAGAGATAATATGCAGGTCTTTAAAAGAAAATTGGACAAAAACCTGGGTTGTCAGTCATGGGTGCCTTCCACTTCCCCCTGTAGTTGCGATTCTTAATTTTCTGCAAGCAGGAAATTACTACTTATAAAACAGTGGTTTTTAAGCACAATAGACTAAAAAAAAATTATCCATTAAATGAACTACCTGCATGCCAAAAAATTGAGTATTATTGGCCATGCCAGAAACGAGAAGAAACTCTGAAAAAAACCAGAACCACCACTACATGTTAGTGACCTTCACATGAATAGAATGTAACAAGAAAATGGGATAAGGATTGTTACATTAGGGAAAACAACAATGAATTGACAAGACTCAGGGACATGCTGTAAAAGTCATCTTAATTTTCAATGAAATAAGTGTAAACAATTCACAACATTCAAACGCCTGAAATTCCAAAAACAATATTCATGAGATTCTGTGTCAAAACAAAATAAGAGAGTTCCCAAACTATAAAATAGTTTCCCCAACTTTCTCAGCAATCAAACAGGTCAGGAACTCTATTATTCATTTATGTTATAAACTTACAAACTCTCAGAATAATTTGTTTGCTAGAAAATGTGTCATTTTTAAAGCATGATGCTGCATTAACTAAAACATTTCTCTCATTTGGAAAAACAGAAAAAGAAAAATCAAACTAAATAAAGTACCAAAACAAGAACCATATCTCTTCGATACAATTTACCAGATACCACAACATACAATAGGGCCCTATCAACACAAATTTTAAATGGCTACATTTGTTTCATGGGAATCTAGATTCCATGAATAACTTGCTCGGAGAAAACAAAAGGAAAAATGTAATAAAATATAGAAACCTTTCTGGTTCTCATTTATCTTGATAAAGTTCTTACTATAAGCTCAATTGTTTAAGAAAATAAGTCACTTCCCAAAGAGGGAGAGGGAGAGGGGGAGGGGGAGAGGGAGAGAGAGAGAGAGAGAGAGACGGAGTGTTGAGAAAAAGCCTAGGCTAGGGCTTTCTCTTCGTGGAGAGAGAAGAGGCGTGCGAGTGATTCGTCCTTACCGGAGAATCAAAGTTGGAAACAGCCATCGTCCTCGTCGTCGACTGTTAGATCTCAGTGCGTGAACCGAGTTGGGACTGCCGGAGGGGATTATGGCACGATGGTTGAGCTCGCGATGGATTTCAGCAGGGATGGAGATTAGGCAAAACCAAAAGCATCTCTGGACACGTCTCAGAAAGATTGAGAGGCTCGTGGAGCATGGCACACGAGCAAAGGGGAGAAGCAGCTGGGCACCCCAAAAATTGGCAATCGCACCAAACAAAGCAGCAGAATGCTTGTACAAGACGCACAGCAGTAGTTGTACGTTGGGCACCAAAATGGGTGTGCAAAGGAGCCCGTGAGCACCGCAAGCTATCCGCCACAACCACAGGCCGTCCATTTGACTCTCTTGCCCATGAGAGAAGCCAAAGTTTCACTCAAAACCAAAGAGGAAGTCCGGGCAGCAACAAAAACTAAGAGGGCATTATGATCCAAAAAAGAATAAGCCGCGTGTTACTGTTCGTGTAGCCTAAGCGGCTTATATACTAATAATAATAATAATAATAATAATAATATATTACCATTCATTTTATTATTCATAAAAACTGCAGAAACTAAATAAAAGAGGAAGAAATGAAATTTCACCAGTATGAAAAAACATAATGATTTTGAAGGTATAGTGTTGAAGGTCTTGAAAGGGATAAAGTTGATTGTAAACAAGAGAAATAGCCTCTGGCTACTAGGGGTAGTAATGGTGGTCCTAATTCCCATAACAAACAACACTGGAAACACTCCTAAGATCTAATGGCATTGTTTTGTAGGCTTGTAGCCAACTTGGGGATCCCCTGCAAATTTGAAAGCACAAGAACTGAATTCTCACAACAACTGAATTACTATAAATCACGGTAAAATCCCAAAAAACTTAACAGATATGTGGCATCCACACCAAGAAAATTGCAAAATACAAACCATAAAATCTACAGGTCGTGTACTGTCTTCTGCAGTGAAACACAATCACTAGTTACTACTCACGTAGTCACCACAGCAACTAATCTCTAACGGTCTAACCCACAGAAAAAGGAAGGGTTACATCACTTTCCATATATAAACGCACACAAAACTCATATATAAACGCGCACAAAACTCATACACGTACAGATATATTGACATACGCGTTCGTTTGAGTATGTGAGTAACAGGCATTCATAGGTGCATCCGTAAATGTATACACACCTATATATATATATATATATAAGGGTATTGATAACTTTCCTCTAAATGAAAGAGAGTTTTGGAGAATAAAGATACCGCAAAATTCAACTCGTAACAAGAAATGCGAAACCCTTAAGAAGCACAAGGAAGACATGCCAGAGAGAGAAGGAGTGATTTTGATCGGGAGTTCAGTTCCTTTCGGACATGTTTCAACCTAGTAATCATCTTATTCGTCAGAGATTAGGATGTTTCATTACATACTGCGTCAACCACGATCGATGCTCTAGTGGTACGAGAATGAACATCTGATTCTGCAAATAGATCGCATAAGAATCACAACGCACGATCAAAGATCGTGTGCGAGAGAGAAAGAAAGAGAGAGGGGTTCAATAAAATGGGATAAAATGCAAGAAGATGAAAAGTACGAAGACCTGTAATCCAAGAAATCCAAACCGAATCGCATGTCGTCGAGAGAGTGACGGATTTCGACACCGGATCGAAACCGTGCTTTCGAACTCTGGAATCGGTATGCGGCAAGTCGACCAAGTTACAGAGTAAACCGTCACAGGCTCGAGCGAGTCATACAGATTCGTCGGAATCACGCATTAGACGGAAGAAAGATTGAACAGATCAAGAACGGAGAAGCAAAGGCGGATGAAGCGCACGAGAACGACGCCATTTCTAGGGTTTCTTGAATCTTCCAACAGAGTGACTGAATAAACTATAAAGAACCAAAACCGCGTATGTTTCGTCTTGGCTCTGTTGGCCATCGCAAAAGGAATTTATTCCGCTTTTTTCAAACATGCCGCTGGAATTTTGATGGTCTACCGCTACCATTTTTTTAACGATTAAAGGAATTTATTAGCTCAATTTGGGCGCGCAGTCCGAAGGTAGGTTATTTTAATTTTTTAAATATTAAAAATATTTTTACTTAGTTTTTTTATACCACCACCACCTTTGTTTAATTTTTTTATTATTTAATTTAAAATTTATAATTATTTATAATTTTAAAATTAAATTATTTTATTTTTTAATTTACTTTAATTCTTGAATACAAACATGCACAGGCATGCGTGTCAACCTCTAGTTCAAATAAAATGCATAAAAGACAAAAAAAAAATGTTTTCTAAATTGTGAAAGATATTTTTTATTTTACGTTCAGAAAATGCTAAAAAAAGATGGTCGAATCGGCAGTAGATAATTAGTAAATATTATATAGGTGTTTGTGAAAAATATATTAATATTTATAAAATTGTATAAGTATTAAAAAAAATATTTTTATTGCCTTGTTACTTATCACTTAGTGGGCAATAATTAATTTGACCCTTCATAATATGACAAAAATTGTTATTTAAGTGAAATGATATTTATGCTTTCCACTTTTAATCTCTCCTACTTTAGTTAGGGTGTTTGGTCTAGGTTGAATTTGTAAAATATGATACTATGTTTGTTTTGATAAAAAATATTTTATTAAAATTATATTTTTTTTGAAAAAGGAAAATTCATAAAAAAAAATTGTGTTTAATTGTGGCTTTGAATATTTTGTGGCTTATCACAATGTTAACATAGATGGTGGTGTTGACGGTAGTGATAATGGTGTTGGCAAAAACAATAATTGTGATAGAAAAGTAAAAATGGTGATAGTAATAGATAGTAATGATGGTCGGTGGCATAATAGCAATTATAGTAGAAGTGACAACGGTCAGGTCCGGCCATGGTTTAAAACCAGTAAAGCCATGACTTTAAGCCCCCAGTTTTGGGCAAAAAATTAAGGCCTCCCAAAAAATTAAACCTTTATATATGTATATGTATATATATTTTTATTATAAATCAATTTTAGGGGCCTAATCTGCCCAACTCTAGCACCAGATTTTTAAAAAATTTCAGCACAAATCCCAGTCCAGTAACTTAACAGAGACCATGAACCAAATCAACAAAATCTCAGTCCAATAACTCAACGACCGTGAACTAAATCCCAGATTCCCAGTCTAATAAGGCAATAACCCTAGCCTCACCTCATCCCTATGAACCCCTCGATCTTCTCCAGCTCTCCCTCATCTGGTTAGTGATTACAAATCAGTCGCCGCCGCTACCACACCATCACCTCATCTCTCTGGCGCTCTTGCTCGCCGGTGTTGCCGCCGTTGGCTGCTCTTGTCCTTGCTCGCAGCCTTGCAGGTCGCAGCTCGCTGCCGCTGTTGAAGCTTGATCTTTCAGACTCGCCGCCGGCCGCTCCAGTCGCCAACAAGTTTCATAGCCCCATAAACCTCTTTTTGGCTCTGGTAAATATATCATATCCATCCAAACACCCCCTTCCCCTCTAGTATTTTATATTTTATATCCCCTCTAGTATTTTATATATATATATATATATATATACACACACACATTTCAATTAGAGAACTTATTTATTTATACATTGATGATTCTTACCGACATGTGTTAATTTCATTTTTTTGAACTAAGCATGTTCTTGCCGGTTAAAATAAGTAATTGGTGATTAGTTTTGTAAAATTCTAAATACACATATTTCAATCACATAACTAATTAAATAGTTATTTTTACTGATCGATAAGAATACGTGTTTTTTTTATTTTTTATAAAAATTAATATTTTGTAATAAATTTTGTATTATAAGTTTGTGCACGAACTGCCTAAACACACATATATATAATTGTATACTTGTATACATACATGTGTGAATCTTTGACTGTTTGTAAATATTTTATGAAATTAAAATTCAAAGTAATTAATGCTTTTGAGATTTTTCTAAATTTGATTTTTTGAATAGTAGATTTTGATATTTTAAATTTTTTTGAATTGCAGATTATTTAGATAAAATCATGAATCGTAGTAGAAAGTATCGTCTGGATCTAAAAAAAGAAAAAAGAAGCAAATAGTAGACAAATTAATTCAATCTCAAGTTGAAGCTCTTGACAAGTTTCTTGGTAGTAACAAACCAAATAAAAAATTCAGGACCATTATCTTGGGCACAGAATCTAGAATGAGTTGATACAGATATTAGCATGTGAAATTAAAGCTACAATTATTGCTAGAATAAAAAAAAAGTATTTTTCAGTTATACTTGACTGTACACATATAAGTCATTAAGAACAAATGTCCCTAGTTATACGATGTATGGATGTTTTATCAAGTGACGTAAATGTGAAAGAAATTTTTTTAGAGTTTATGAAGGTGGAAGATACATCGGGAATATGACTTTTTGGTGAATTTTAAGAAGCATTGATTAGTCTAGAATTTCATATTAGCGACATAAGAGGACATGGATATGACGATGGCTCTAACATGAAGGAAAAACACAAATGTGTGCAAAAAAGACTTCTCGAAATAAATTTTAGAGCTTTCTATACACCATGTAGTTGTCATGGTCTTAACCTCGTTCTTTATGATATGGCCAACTCATGTTCAAAAGTAGTATCATTTTTTGGAGTGGTACAACGGTTGTATGTGTTGTTTTCATCTTCTGATAAATGATGGGTAGTTTTAACATATAATGTGGAAGGTATCACGCTTAAGCCATTGTCACAAACGCGTTGGAAAAGTCGTGTTGAAAGTGTTAAAGCGATAAAATATCAAATTTTACAAATAAGATAGGCTTTATTTCAATTGGCAGATACCACTAAATAACCTAAAACAAAAAGTGAAGCCGAGTCTCCAGCAACACATGAACTTGAAAATTTTGAGTTTTTTGTTTCTATGATTATTTGATACAATTTATTGTTTGTTGTTAACAATGTTAGCAAGTTGCTTCAAAGCGAAGACATGCAAATAGGTGTTGCTATAAAACAATTAGAATGGTTGATTACGTATTTTGAAGGATATAAAGAGACAGGTTTTGCAGATGCGATGATTGAAGCTAAAAAAATTGCAAGTAAAGTAGAAATTGAACCCACATTTCTTGAAAAGCATGTCATTTGTAGAAAGAAGCAATTTGATGAGATTGTTAGTGATGATGTGATGAAGTCAAGTGAAGAATCTTTCAAAATTAATTACTTTTTGTTTACAATTGATCAAGCTCTGTCGTCGTTTAAGAGCAGGTTTGAACAATTTAAAATATATGAGGCAACTTTTGATTTTTTGCTTAATTTGAAGAAGTTAGATTCTATGAGCGATGAATATTTGAAGAATTATTGTGACAAGCTTTAAATTTTCTTAGAACATGAGGAAATTTTTAATATTGATGGGATAGATTTGTTTTTGAATTGAAAGTGTTAAAAGTTTATTTACCAAAAGAAACAAAGAAACCACTTGAAGTGCTTAACTATTTGAAAGGAATGGTAAGTTGTTTCTCAAACACATGGATTGCTTATATAATCCTTTTGACTATATCTATTACTGTTGCCTATGAAAAAGAAGTTTTTCAAAATTGAAGTTGATCAAAACTTATCTTCGATCAACCATGTCACATGAAAGATTGAATGGACTAACCATGTTATCTATTGAGAAGGATATTGTGAAATAGTTAGAATAGTTTAATTAGTACTTTTGCTACCAAAAATTCAAGAAGAATTATATTTAAATTATAATTTTAAGTTATTGAAGTAAGAAGTACTAATTTTTATTATTTTATCTTTTTAGTTATTATTAAATTTTGAGTTGATTTTATTATTATTTTTAATTTATATTAATTTTTAAAAAGTTCTATTTAACAAGTTCTTTTTAAACTCTAAAAAACTCAGAGTTGACCCTGAAAATGGTAGTATAGATGCGAGATGAGGGTAAAAAGTAGTGATCCCGACAACGTTTGGTAGTAGAGGCGGTGAAAGCTAAGGGAATGGTGGCAATGGCATCGTGGCAGTAACACTATGAAGGTTGTCAGTAGTGGTGATGCGGCACGGCACGGGGAGTGGAATTATAATAGTGCGTAGGGTAGTAGAAATGTAATGGTGTGGTAGGTTGTCATTTCGAAAAATATTTTATTGTTAAATTTTTATTTTTATTGTGTTAATTAACAATAAAAGAATTTTAAAAGATAGTAAAACAAATAAATTAAAATTAAGTTGAAAATATGTAATTATAATTTTCAGTAAAAGTTATAGATATTTATTGTAAATTTATGACTTAGGCAATTCAATTTGTATTTGTTAATATAAGAAACTAGCAAAAACTCGTACTATGAACGGTTAACTATGTATAACACAAAATAAGATAAGCATATATAATAAATTTTATTTTGTTAAATTAATAACACTTAGAATTTATTTTAAAATGATTATTTGCTAATTTATATCATATATTTTTTGCTTTATTTTTGTTAGAACATATTCATCAATTATTTATTTTTTAGATAGGGAATATTATTTCTCAAACTTATTAGTACTATCATTTTTATGATTGACAGATTATTATTATTTTTTCTGTCATGATACACATCTCTATTTATATTTTTTATATTTTTCACTCAACTCTATACTGATAAGATACTGAATGTAAATCGGACATTACAAATCTGATCACCTCATTGACATCCTTAAACTTAATTTAGTAATTAATTATTTAAAAATCACACCATCATTATTTATAATTTATTATTTGTAATATATTAATATTAAGATCAAAATATAAATCAAGAACTTGTATTCATTATATATCATTACAAAAAATCACAAAGTCCTTAACCTTATTTTTTAACCTAATTTATCTTACGAGGTAATGAAATGATAAGGTAAAAAGTCAATGATTATGTTTAAAATATGGTAATCAATTAAGATTTTGGCAAGGGCTTTTTTTATTTTAAAATTTTAAAATTTTAGTCAATAATTAATCAGCACTTTGAAAGTTAGAAACACCTAACAATCTATAGCAATAATATAATCGATATATTCAACATATATTAGCCTAATGAAAAAGTAATAAATTGGTAAAAATATTTTTTTTTAGCAAATTAGTTAAAAAACCATGCAAATTGATGGGAAACATTTTTTTTTTTTTGGAAACCTATGCAAATTGATAGGAAATATATGCATAATTTATGCAAAATACATTAGTAAGGAAACATCTATTTGAAATAGATGACTATTGATATTTGCCAAAATTAAATAGTAAAAAATTCTTTATTATAGATCTAAGTATAATTAATGCAGACTAATCATAAACTGACATTTGTTATTATTAAAATTAAAAAATTTGAAAATTTGAGAAATTAGGGTGTGAGTTTTAAGATTAAAGAGAAGTTGATATTTTACTATAATATATTAGATAGATGTTATACTTGGGACTCGATTGATAATTAGTTTAAAAATTAAATTTTTTTGTATTTTTTGCATTTTAACAAAATAAATAAATTTAGTTCAAAATAAGTTGTTTGAGAACTTAGCTTTTAATCTAGTATTTTTTTAAAGTTGGTTGTTTGGGTAAAACACTAGTTTTTTACTTTTTGTCAAAAATGGATATTTTTATCCTTCTATATAATTGATATTAACAATTATATATAGTTGGTAGTGATAGTAAATTAGTTATGAATAAGTATTATATTATTGTATTTTAAAAATAGTGAAAGTATAGATAGAATATTTTAGAAGTTTGTGTTTGATTTGACTTGTTGGCTTTTTAACTTTTTAATTTTTTTTTCCAAACTGGCAGCTTTAACTTTCTGGCGTTTTTATCTAAAAAGCTAAAAAGTCAAGATTGCTAATCAGGTCTTAATGTTCATTTGGCAACTTGGTTTTAAACCAACTGTTTGACTTTAAACCACTTTAAGATAAAAAGGTAAAAAAGTTCGTTTTGTTAAAAACTAGTAACTTTTAATAAACTAAAAAAGTCAAATAATTTAGATGTAAAATTTCAAGCATGATATGTTAAAAAAATGGCAAAAGCCAAAAAAGCCAAAAGATAACAATTGATAATTGTTATGAAATAAGCAAAAAAAACCTTAAAAATAAATAGACTAAAAGTTAGAGGATCGAAAACGATACTTTTTAACTTTTTAAATCTTTTGTCAAAAGTAAAAAAGTCAACTTTAAACCGACTTAAAATTGGTAACCAAAAGAAAACTAATTAAGACAAACACCTCTACATTTGTTACGGATAGTTCATTCAAATTACACCATGCTCGTTTTTAACGGTCTCCTATCCATAGACAAATTCAAATGGGGCTAGTGAGCGGGGCTGACTCTCCAAGTTTTTTTATAAAAAATAATTATAATAATATTAAATTTAAATATGTCAAATGATTCAAATTATATATGTTCATTTTTTAAATCTTTTAAGCTATGTCTGATTGATCGAATTAATAATAAAACGATATATAATTTCACTTAATAAGTAATCGTATTGAACTAATAGTGAATGAATTGTTAATACTATATTATCTTAAACATTGTATATCATATATTTTATAGGATTAGTTATCAAATTAATGCATAATTCTCATATTATTTGTTGAAATCAAACAAAGAAAATATAATTTCATAAAATATATAATTTAATCCCATATCTAATATGATGAATCAAACACATCCTTAAAAGAAACTAATCTCTATTCCTAAACATCATTTGAAAATTATTTGCCATTCTTTAGTTAAAATTATGCTAATGTAGTGAATGATTATTCTATTCTATTATCTTTTGATCTTTGCATAATTAAGATTTAAATAAATAATTTATATTTATAAACACGTTTAGGCACACATTTATAGGAGCTGACTTGGACATACATGTCAAAACAAATGAGTATGAGTAAAATGGTTATATGCTCGGCAAGTGATTTAATCTGACCTATTGAATTGATACATTTTTTTTAATATATAAAAAACAAAATTTGACAAATCAGTTTAACAAATTCAAAAAAGACACTCAATGAGCGGAGTTCTATTTAAGATATTGATCAAAAGGAATACTTATTTATAGAACAACCTCATAATAATTGTTTCAAAATCAAACCAATCACTGTATAAATAAGAAAACACCTTAATCGCAAATGTTAAAAGTATTCAAGAATTCGTTTAAATCGTTGAATTCAATTCAACTACTATGATAATAGATGATGGTCAAATTACCAATTTTGAGTATAATCACCTACTGAACCCAACTCGATCAACAAATTTTATAAATTTTTAGATTCATTATGAAATCGGTTTGTATTGTTTTGGTATTTTTGTGTGAAAACTATACAATTTGAATCTATATATTGATCATGACTTTATGAGCTTTAAATTTATCAAAAATAAATATTTGTAATTAAAAAATACTAATATAATTGTTTAAAAAAATAAACTTAACAAAAAAAAATTCAAAATATAAAAATTCAAACTGCCAATTCAAATTCCACCCACTTATGAACCCGTCAAATTTTTGAATTCAAAACCGTCGAACTTATTAATTGATTGTGGGTAACAAGATTTTAAACCGAATATATATAATTAGGTGATAGATTAAAGTTTAACCCGACCCAACTATACCAAGGACTCCCCTAGCAAATGTATGCACGCATTTATTTACTATTACAGTGCTATCTGTTTTACTCTTTATTGCTATTATTTATACTCACTTGTTCTTGCAGGGAAGGAAAGGAACGTCAACGCAGCTTGGATTGGTTTCTGGCTTAATGCCGGATTTAAAGTCTATTAATTTATAATTTAAAAAGTCATGCTCACTGTTTGACAATTTATGTTTTTTGTTTTTTTATTTATTGTTTTTTAACTTTTCTATATTTTTACTTATTAATATAAATTATTTTTATATACATTCGTTTTTCAAAAAAAAAATGTTTTTAAAACCTTTTTGTCAAAATCTAATAAATAATATATATATTAAATATAAAATTGTTTATACTTCTTTTTTTTTTTTGACTTAATAATCTCTAAAATTTATAAAATGAACTTTTTATTTATTTAATTTAAAATGACTTGAAACAAAAAAAAGACTTAATTTAAAGCCAATTTAGCAAGGGAAGGCTAATTCTGGGGACACTTCCAAACATTCAAGTTTCAATTTTGCTTCACAACAATCACGCGTATGTGTGTATATATATATATATATATATATATATATATTATATTCAATGGATAAATCATTTGTAAAAAATGAAATTAATCTAAAATCGATAAGTGCCTTAATAAATCACATTTTGTGTTTTAAAAAATGAATGGTGAGATTTAATGTACTGTTCCTTTTTTAACAAACACTTTATTTATTAAAATACTAATATTTTATCAACTTAATTTTTATATTGATAATACATACACTGAAAACATTAAAATAAATAATTTTAATTATCAAAATGAATTTATTTTGAACCTAAAATGACCTAAATTGAACAAATTCAATAATAAACTAAAAAAAGTCTGTTCCAATATACTTATATATATTTTTTTAAAAATTATTGAATTTGGTGAAATTAATGCCACTTTTTTTAGCAATTATACCTTATAGGAGGGGTAATGCCTTATTTTAATTTAAATAATATATTTATGTGAGTTTTATTATTTTTTGTGTAAACTCTACACAAATATCTAGCACAAATTAAAATAGAACATTGTTATGAATAAATCTTCTACTGTTTTAATTATCCAAAAACTCTAATAAAATTTAAAAATTTATTCTTTTTAGATCAACTTTAAGCTTAAAATAAAAAAAAATACTAACTATTATTTAATGAACGGTGGATAAAAAATATATAATGTATAAATATTTATATAAAATATATTAATATTTATAAAAATAATAAATTTTATATCTAAAAAGACATTAATATTAAAAAATTTTAATTTCATTAAATTATTAATCAGCCCCACTTGACTGTGGTTACCACTAGGCCAAAAAGGTCAAATATCTTACCTCCAGGCCCCACTCATTGATAACGTCCTTCCCCTACTTGACCTTAGCAGTTTCCAACGCACTTCTTTATACGGAAACAGTTTTGTTCTGACGACATTTAAACAAAAAAAAATTTCAAATTTTCATTGCATTTTGTCATTCCAACGGACAAAGTTGGATCAAATTTCCAATCAGATTTGTTAGAATAACTTGGGAATAAGTGCATCTTCAATTTCTTTCTTTAGTCAATACATAAAAAAAAAAAAAAAAATGCTCAACAAAGCCAGTGAACGTTCTTTAAAGAGACAGTGCTAATTCATCCCATTTTCAATTAAAAAAAAAAATTGAAACAACCCCGCACAACGCCACATTCTCACCGCCGTCACTTTCGGTGGCCATCACTGCCGCCTTTATTTATTTCCGTCGTTATCGCTGTCGGCAACCCACGGCCACATCACCACCTCCGACATCCCCCTTTACGTCTCTCTCTCTCTTGAACCCTCTATATATACATTTCTCTATCTCTCCATCTATTTATCTATATATATATATATATATATATTGGCCCTCCATGATAGAAATGAACGGATGCAACGGTGATGGCCACCAAATATAACGACGGCGAGGATGTGGCGTCGTGCGGCGTTACTTCAGTTTATTTTTCTTTTTTTTAAGGGGCTTAAACAATGCGCATTGGGCGTCGTTTAGCAAAATCGATAAAAAAATATACATTTATGTTTTAACTAATTATTTTTATATATATATACATTTTAAT
>JAOTRH010018858.1:0-22314 GCA_034768845.1 Heliamphora exappendiculata | reverse complement strand
TCAACTATGATTGTTCAAAATGTGTTAACACTTTCATTTTGGAAATATAAAATATTATCCATTTAAAAATATTTATTTTTAAAAAATAAATTATCAAAATTATCAAAATCAAATTAAAAAACTCTTGGGCTAACATTATGTTTTAGGGTTCAATTGGTAACTAATTTATAAGCTAATTAACTTTTTTGTATTTTTGAATTTTTAACTAAAAAATTAAATTTGATTCAAAGTAGATTATTTGGTAACTTAGTTTTTAAATAAACTTTTTTAAAGTTGTTATTTGAGTAAAAAATATTTTTTTTTTGTTTTTGGTTCAAATTAGACAATTTTGTCCTTCTATATATTTAATATTAGCAATTATATATAGTTATTAGTTGTAATAAATAAGTTATGAATTAAAGATAATATTATTAAGAGATAATTACACTTCTATCTCCTGAAATTTAAACTTATTACAAGTACCTCCCACGTGATATTTAAAATTTTTGTGCCCTCCATTCTGGTCCTGTTGTCTGTTTTAATTTTTCTCTTTTTTTAACCTGTGTTAATGCAATTAATGAAAATTACTGACATAACCATACAAATTTATTTGATCTGCCAATTTTACCCTCACAAATTTATAGGATGTTGAGACCAAAAAATTTAAAAAAAAGCTTTTAACACAGAAGCACGAAGAAGACACTGAGGAGGGCGCGACAGCGCCGGCCCCCTTCCCCCTCCATCGCCCGGCCACCGGTCCCTCTCCACCGGCGTCGCCGTCGCTACACCGGAGCCACCCTGCTCCGGCAACCCGCTGGACCCTCTCTCTCTCTCTCTCCTATGTATATATATATCTGTTTGCTCTCTCGTCTCTCTCTCTGTTATCTCTCTCTCTCCGTCTCTCTGCTATCTCTCTTTCCCCGTTTCTCTCTGTTCTCTCTCTCGGTCTCTCCGATTTCGATCCTCTCAGAGATCAAGACGACATCAACGGAGAAGAACCACCACTGCTGCTGCCTCCCAAGGTTAGGGTTTTCAGGCATGAGAAGCGACGAGCTCTCTCTTGAGTATAGATGGCGCAGCAGTGGTGGTTGTCTGTGGAAACTGAAGAAAGCTCTGGTGGGTTGATTGTCTCTGCTCTCGGAAAGCATTAGCCATGGAAAATGAGGGGCTGGCGACCAACTCTTGAGTACGTACAGCGACCGCCATGAATAAAAAACTCGGAAAAGTGCGAGAAAGTCTTCAATGGTGGGTATTCGGTTCGCAATCATGGAGATGAAATCTTAAGGGATTTGGGACCAATTCGCCATTTTTGGTACAAAAACCAGCACGAATTAGGCCTTTAAAACAGTTTTTACTCTAATTTTACTGTAATCTCAAAATCAACCCCTAACCTCAAAAAATTCATTAACAGTTAAAGAACAAACCCCACAGGGACCTCCCAGCGGAGAGGGTGGCGGGTTTGGAGGTGGTTTACGTGGTGATTGGGGGTGAGGTGGTGCTTGATGTTGGAGTACTAGTGGATATTGGTTGGCAGTTGGCGGTGGAGGGAGGAGAGTGAGAGTGAGAACCGACAGGTATGAGAGAGAGAGAGAGAGAGAGAACGAGAGGGACACCGGTGGTTGGTGGTGGCCGGCGACGTCAGAGGGTGGCGATGACGGGTAACGGCTGTGACGTTGTGGTGGCCTAGTGTCGGCGATAGTGTAATTTTAAAAAAATTGCAAATAGAGGAAAAAAATTGCAAAAGAAGAAGATTGAAGTAAGGGTAAAATAGTAAAAATTAATTTTCGCGGTAGTACAATAAGTCTAACAGAAGATGATGGCAGTGTAATTTTAAAAATTACATAGTAAATTTTTGTAATAAATTTAAATATTACGAGACGTAAGTGTAATTATTTTTAAAATATTTTATTATATAAATTAAATTTTTTTAATTAAAAATAAAAATTTAAAAATAAAAATAAATTAATAAATTAAATTTTATGTTTTTATTTTATTTATTTTGTATTTAGTAAATTTTTTTTAAAATAAATTTTTTAAAATAAAATTTTGTAATTAAAAAAAAAACAAAAAACAAAGAAAATATAAGATGTAAGTGGGAAAATAAAGAAAATATAGAATGTAAGTGTGAAAATATTATTTTTTCGTGCAAAAATTAACAGAAATTTTCGGACAAAAATATTACAAAAATAAAAAATAAAAAAATATAGTAATATTTTAAAAAATAAAAAAAATAACAGTAATATAACTCTGTATTATAAGTGTAATTTATCCTTTTATTTTTATTTCTTAAACTATCGTAAGTTTTTTTATTCCATACCTCAACTATTAGGTCATGATTAGCAACTAACTAAAACTTAAGTTTTTTTTTTTTTTTGTATTTTTAGGTAAAAAGTTAAATTTGAATCAAAATAGCTCGTTTGGTAATTTAATTTTTAAGTTAATTTTTTATAAATTAGTTATTTAAGTAAAAAATTAATTTTTTATTTTTTATTCAAATTGAATAATTTTACCATTTTATATATTTGATATTAACAATTATATATAAGTGATAGTGATAGTAAATAAGTTATGAATTAAAAGATATTATTATATTTTAAAAATAATTAAAATTTAAATAAAATATTCTAAAAATTAATTTTTTAATTTAATTTTTTAATTTTTTAAATTTTTTGTCAACAGATCATGTTAGCTTTTTTTTGTTTTTTAACTAAAAAGCTACAATTGCCAAATGGGCCATCACTTTTACTTATTTGTCCGTCAATTATTTAATTTACCCTTGCCCAGTTAAATTAAAAATTATCATTTACTAAAAACTATCTCTTTTTTTATTTTCCTGCTTTACTCTATTTTGTTAACATAAAAATAATTAATTTTTCCGTAACAAATTACAAAATTACTATTTTGTCAACAAAAAAATAAGTAAAAATAGCTTTAAATCTTTTTTTGTCAATGACTTTCTGGCAACAAACACCAAAATAATTATTTTATCTACAAAATATGAGTGAAAATGGCTACCTAATTATTTGTAGTCAATAATTTTCTCACATCAAGTAACGAAATGATTGTTTTGTCGAAAAAAAAAAAAAGTAAAAATGGCCCCATAACTATTTTTCATCAATTAATAAATAAAATTCGTAGTTGATGGTCTACATAAAAAAAAAACTCATAATAATTGAAGGGATAAAAGTAAAACTATCCCGGCAAGAAAAAAGAAAAAAAAAATAAAGAGAAAAAACATGTCAAAAAATAAAGGAAAGCTTTTTAGACATTACTTTCTCCTTGAACTCTTTAGCCTAATTAAATATGGAAGAGTTTAGCGTAACGAAACATGTAGAAATAATTTCTCATTATCTAAAATTTTAATTTTCTTATATTTACAATTTTTTTACCAGTCCTAATCTTATACTTGAATACTGATTTATCAAAGAAAGATGTGATACATTTGGTTAGCAAATGTACAATCAGGTAAAAGAAATAAATTTTTAATAAATTAATAAAAACAGAATACGACCTATAATACGTCGCAAAAAGAGTCTTAACTATAAAAAGAAGAGTAAACAACACAACCATGCATCCAAACAATGATAACTTTCACTACCTTGAAAAAAAACTTATTAATCTTTAGTGGTAGTCTGACTTCATTATTGAAGGGTTGTCCAACCATCTATTTTTGGTTGAGAAATTTCTAATCAGTCGTTGATTCTTACAAAAAATAAGTTCAATAAGTTAAAATGAATCATAGCATCTTTTGAACGTTCAAGAACTAATTATTTTAGTGGACAAAATGAGCCACTACAAATATAATGCCATTAATTAGAAGCTCAAATAATCTCCCATTTACAACCTAATCGCCATCATTGTTGCTATTTCTTTACGTGTTTTGTTATCTTTTTTCCTCTACCAACTCGTAATTTCCATTTTTATTCACAAAACAAGATAGTAACATTTAAAAGAGGATTCATTACAAGAATAAGAAATGAGAAAATGGTCCCGTTTGGATAGACCTTGTTTATTTACTTATTGGCTTAATTGCTTATTAACAAATAAGTCAAATCTCATTTAAACCAATTCGTTTGGGTGGCACTTGACTTATTTGCTTATTTGCTTATAAACCAGCTACTCAAACGAACTTATTTGTTTATTTAGCTACCCAAATGAGTTTATTTGCATATTTGCTTATTTTTTTTATTTTTAATTTATTTAATTATCCAAACAACATGACTTATTTTTTGACTTATAAGCCAATAAATAAATAAGCAAAGTCATCCAAACAGAGCAAATGTTGAGTCAATCTTTAGTGCCTCATCTTTGGTACAGTCAAATACAAAGAAGCTTAAAGCATTTGGTACATTCAGATACAAAGAGAGATAAGAACAGAAAAGCTTGATCATATGTCATTTGTCATTTCACTTCTTCATTTGCTATATTTTTGGTACTTTGAGTTGAAAAGTGATGGACTCCCATTGCTACACATCCTGCAAGTGCTTGCTTTATTGCAGCTTCATATACTTCACCCTGCATAGAAAAGAGGGATAGATGTAATCTTTTATCAAATGTTTTGAAAGTAAAGTACCTCTTGCAAACTCAAACCAATTAGTTCAACAAGTATATATATATATATATATATATATATATACACACGGTGGCACATACTATGCGTGTGTAATCATTAATTTTTTTGTATTAAAATTATTGAATAAAAAAAGATAGGTTAAATCAATTGAAATACTTAAATTTTAAAAGATATCGAAGAGATGTTACATAAAAATTAATTAGTACTTAGAGCCGTAAAAAAAATAGAAAATAAATGAGTGTGGATTTTAAAAAGAAAATGGCTTCCTCTAGGTTTCCAAGGAAGCTTAAATCCTTTGAAAAAATCAAAACTATGGCGGTTATAAAATTTTTATAGCCAATATAAAAAATACAAGTTAACTTTATTCACGAATAATTACTGATAAATCAAATACCTAGTTTGGTATCAGAAAATTAATTATTTAATACTTTTGAAATAACATTTCACTAAAATCACTTGTACATACATCTTTACATATTAGGTAAAAAAATAAAAATAGTGAATCATGCTATATGCAAACTAATTGTAAAGTTAGACTATCAATTGAATTTAGCTTAGAAACATTGAATAATTATATGTGATTAAAATAGTGAATAAAGTTAATTTATCAGTAATGCTAGTCATAAAACTTATTCATAAATTTATTTATAATTTAAAATAAATTATTTAAATTCACTTAATATATGATTCACATCTTAAATAATTTAATTTTAGACTATTCAATTTAAATTGTGAATAAATTTATCAATAAATTTTATAAATTTGTAGCATTTTTGTTAATTTATATTTAAAAAATACTATTTACATAGATAATTAACCACTGATTACTGATGAAATACTGACAAGACCCAAAGACTAATACAAAAAGACTAAGACTATATCTATTGCATTTGATCGGTAATTAATTATCTATACATGTATCGCAGTTTTTTATATTTAGCTTTTGTTTAAATTAATTATTTTTAAAAAAAATTAGCTTAAAAATTTCTTTAAAAATTTACTCATTTAATCTCCTATTATAATTAATTAACTTTTAAAACATATTTTTTATAAAAAAAAAACAAAAAATTTAAAAACCTATAAAATAAAATAAAAAGTAAGGCCAAAGGCAAGCTTACCTCAGTTCCTCATCCATGAATTGGTAGCCCTCCCTCCTCCGGCTGGTTTGTAAGTGGGCAAGGGCACTTGGCCGGACTCGATTTGCTTGACGTCTTCCACAAGCATTTCATAGTGCCTCTTCACTTCCTCCACCGTCTTACCACCGACCGCCCTGGCCAAATTCTGCCACCGGTCCGGCGTGTCCTTGCAATAGATGGCCAGCGCATTCTCAAACAACTTGTTTTGCTTCGGAGTCCAAGTTGAGTTCGAACCCATTTCACTGCAATGCAAAACTGGCAGCCTTTCAAGAACTTTGAGAAGAATACAAATGGGTGTGGGAAAAGAAATGCACCACTTATGCTCTATTTATATGGAGAGAGAGAGAGAGAGAGAGAGAGAGAGTGGTTGGATGATTTTCCTTCACTTTCCATGTAACTTCCATCTCAATGGAGGATAAGATTGACGTGCCTAAAATCAAATGAAGTTAGGTTGTGATTGTAGAATTTCTTGAGTCTGATTAATAGAAGAATCAGTGGTGTTATGTGTTACAAACTATTGGCTAGAATTCACTCTTAAAATTGGGATATACTTATAAACAAGTATTTCTATTTAGTTGACAAATTAACCGGGTTGGTTCAAATTTTATTTGAGTTTAGATAGGTTTTTAATCTATTATGTTACTAAATTTTAGTTACGAGAATTTAACAATTTGGAGAGTTTTAAAGATTATGAATTTGCACAAGCAGAATTATATTAGATTTTTTTATCTCTTATAAGTGTGAATGTATTCTTAGATAATTAGTGTGTGCAAGCTGTTTGGGAAAAAATTTATGAGAGTCGAGTGAACAGTAATCTTTTTTCTATATATTGAATTACAACCCATAGACATAGGTGAATTGTCGAATTACGTAAAATTTTTCTCTCTCTCTCCATATATATATATATATGTTTGTGATTATTATGAATCTTCTTGAACAACAAGAGTATTTTAAGGACTAAGTTTAATTCAAACCTATCTAGTGATGGTTTGCTATTCACGAACTTAATTGTACCTGCCTTTTGTTTTTTGGTATCAACGATGTCAAATATAATTTTTCTTCGTATATCTTACCTAACCTATATTCATATCTCAATTAGTTGTGCTTAGAAGGAGATACTTCTTGTTTTACTTTAATGTTTTACGAGGTGTGGATCCCGTACGTGAATGATTTGGAAGATCCAAAACCAACGGTAGTGATACTTGCTAGTTTTATTCGATCAAAACCCTTTCCCAAAATGTATAAGTTTCTTCCAAAGCATACGGCCATTATGCTATGTGACTCATGTCCCAACGGCCCACTTTTTTGGCACTGACCCGCCCAATACACGTTGCCAAGCCCTCCTCATAAATGAATGCCGTGCACTTTTTCAACGGGACAAAATGAATTTTATGTCATATTAGTTTCTTTTTTTTCTTTTTTCATGTGTTCTAACTGTGCATTCCAACAAGTAAAAGAAAAGGCCTATTCACAACCACGCTTATAAACTAAGAAAATATAGTTCTGGAACAACAAAGACTCAAAGAGGCGCTGGCTAGCCATGCTGGTCAAGTTCTTTATTCTTGCTTTAGGTTGAAAGTCTTATATGGGTGCTTTCCCTTGCTAGTGTCTCCCCAAGACATAGGCTATTTTAGTTGAGCCTAGTGAATCCGGCTTTTGAGTTAACTTCCCATGATAGATATTACAGCGATCCTTTTGCTATCGAATGCACATTCATTGGCTTGGGCTCTCAACCAAAACAATTGGCTAAGCTATGTGGTTGACCACTTGTTGATATAACCTGGACAACTTTTGGAGGAACTTTACTTAAAATTAAACTTATCTTTTGAGGTAGATGATCCTGCTGAAATTAGAATCCTTATCGTCCACGTCTGATATTCATCTTTTTGGATACCTCCTCTTTCACTCTCACAAGCTTTTGAGACAACTTTTCCTTTCTCTTTGGATCCTCACCTGCAAGTTGGAGACGGATCCTCGTGAGCTCCTAGTGGTCATGAAATAGTAGGTTTGTATGGATCCTTTAGTTAGTTACTAACACATTAAGTGGTCAGTAAGTTATAGCTGATGGGATTGGAGAATCCATTACTTTTTCCCTTAATGGAAGCCCAGTATATATATGTATGTATGTATGTATGTATGTATTGTCTTGTAGAAGTAGAACACCTTTATAGGAAACCATATCCTAAGGGAAGCAATAACAAAAAAAGAAAAAGTGAAAATGAACAAATTTCTATTAGTTGTTTGCATGTTGTTTGCATTATAACCTATGAATAATACTACACACATCTCATGTTTTACTCCCTGCTCGCATAAATTGTGCGTCCCACTGAGTAAAAAAGTAGGACCCACAATGCATATGAGCATGGAGTAAAACACGAGTTGTATGTAGCATTGCCAGTGACATATATAGGGGATGGGCAGAAAATCATGTACTATTCCTTCACATATCTTAAGGGAACTCTGTTAGAAGACTGATGTATAATCTTTCCTATATCTGGGTTAAACCTGCAACCCTAATTACATGAAGTGAACTTCAGCAATCATTTTAAATAATAACAGAGCTGTAACTTTTTTTTTTTTGAAAAAAGGGATATGTTACTTTGTGTCATGAAACAGGTTAACATCAACCAGATTTCACTAATTACCAAGTGACTTGGACTTTTGTCTGATACCCATTATCAATGAAGGAATTAGGATTCTAAAATCGGATGCATATTGGAACCATTCAGTTTTATAAGTACAGAGTTCAATTGAAATCAAAACTGCACAAATGTATAAAGTTCACATGTCAACTTAAGGTTTGATTCTTTTAGCTATGGAAGCAGAACTGATTTGGAAATTTAATTTTTTTCCTAACTTTTTTCCATACATTTTCTTTGGTTGAGGAAATGATTCCAAGCTTCAAGTTGTAGATGATCAGGTTAGTCAATTGGTTTGTATCGGATTAGAAGAGAAAGCGGGGATATTAAGTTGTATATGTTATAATACTTAACAGAGTGTTACTCCAGCACAGTAATTTATTTTCTGCCATGTTGCTCTCTATCTTATCTTCTGATAAGCGGCTATAGGTGGCTAAATTTTTTAGCAAGTTACGTCTATAAAAGGTTAAGCTTAAAGATGGATTGGAGGTCAACAATTTAGCAATGGGAAATTGTACTTCTGTGCCTATCTTATGTAATCCTCCTGCACAACAAAATAGTGTGGGAGGAGGATGAACATATGCATGCGTGCATAAGAGTTGACCTGATTTTCCAGAATTGTTTGACATAAACCCTTTGTTATATCCATTAACACTCCTGGAGTTGTCTTATAATTGTAGTTTTATTAAGCTAGTCAAGTTCATTAACTTAAAATTGAGATTTCTTTTAAGATGATCCCTTGCTAAGTGGACATAGTGTGATGATTTGTTGAAAATGAGTGTCAATACTTTGAGTAAAAAATTTCTACCCGTTTGTGGAATCCCCGTTTTTCAGGCCCCATATACGGTTTCTATTCTACTTGTGCTTTCTCTTTCAAAATCATTGAAGACCTTTCTTATTTTCTCCATGGTCCTCCTCACAAGTTGAGGTAGTCAAAGCCCGCCGCCATGACCTGACCAATTGATTCACCATGCTACAGAAGTTTGAGATTCGAATATTTGAGAGGGAGACGGTGATCAGGGTTCTAAATCACTGTATCAGAATACGTATCTGAATCGGTGATATGGTCAAATATCGGTAAATATCGGACGTATCGGCTGATACATTAATAAATATCGGTATCAGAGGCCCAAACTCCCATATCGTATCAGCCGATACTATACGTAACAGCCGATATTTAAAACCTTGGTGGTGATATCAAAATAGTCTTGTGGTTTATACATGCTGAAAGGAGGGAAGTTAACCTCTGGCAATGTTAACTCGTGGGAGATAAAGCAGAAAGCATGCACTGGTTTGGGCCTGCTGATGAAAATAATAAAGTCCACCCAGACAATTCGATTCATACTGCCTGTTCAAGAGTTTATGTATGTCTATTCCTTAAGAAACTCTGGAGCATAAATGAGGAAAGGTGGGAGTCATAGGGGAGAATTATTAACCTGATCAGAGTTCATGCTATTAAATATTAGTTCTATGGATCTATGAAATTAAAGGAGGGCCATTGAAATCTTATATTGGATTAGTCTCCTATATATAAATGCTTTTGCCCACATTTATCATTATGAATCTCAGATTCTTTGCAATAAGCCAATAACCATTGAATTTCAGCTACCTGGGCATCCTAAGATATTGGAAAAGGAGTATTGAATTGCTGGTATTGTTGTGACTTCCCATCCCACATTGGCTAGGTAGAAAAAGTTCTTGGAATATCCCTTTCTAGTAGTGGCACGTTTTAAAGTCGTGAGAGGCTAGTTCAAAACAGAGAATATCTGTACAGCTCAGGATAAGGAAAGCACACTTGTGGCCTGGGTGGGTGAAAAAAGCCTGAAACTTTCAGGCTGCACGGGACAAGTAGAATTATACTCCATTAGCCAATAGTATGGGAGGATTCATCAGGACCTTATTCAGGATATAGTGGGATATGGATTCCTGTGTCTTCATGCTCTTTTTGGAGGCTGACATTCCTGTGTCTTCATGTTCTTTTTGGAAAAGTTTATCTTATCAAAATTTGATAGTTATTTTTGTAATTCAAAAAGCATACAGGAAATAAATTTTGATCTTAGAATTGATTATGCATGTCTATCTCCAACATAACATGCAGCAGTTACATATTGCCTATTTTACATGAACTCGGGCTTCGGTTGTTGGGTGTACGTATGTGCCTAAGTGTCGAATTCATCTAATTATTATGTCAAGGACATAGGTACACGGCAAAATACTCACTTTTTTGAATATACATTATATTTTTTTAAGGATAAATAATGTTTATAAGATTCCGTTGAATATTTTCATGCGTAATATTAGAATTTATACATAGTTCGATAGTAAAATCGAATTCCTAAATATGGTTTCTAGGTAAATGCTCAAGTAAAAACATTGAATACATATTTTATATCCTTATTTGAGTAACGAGTGTTCTATACAGGTATTTTATATATTTAGAAAAGTCCATATAACTTAGCATATTGCACACAACTGAGGACTCTTGTTTGTGTTTTGTTCAGCATTGTTTTCAAACATTTCACCTGGATAACTCGTGATTTCTCCTAGCAGCCCACCACAGTAATGCACCTATGCCAGCAGTTTGGATAGTTTCTGCTATCACTTCGGATGGTTCCGTGAGATCTGGATTGTTCTGAATTCTCCATGACTCTTGGGGGGAGCAGATGGATCCAAATTCAGAAAACCCAGGTATGGAAACCTTTGCAGTGCTCTGTGGCTCATTTCAGTGGCAATATAGAAACAAACTGGATACTTCTTTCAAACTCGTGCTCACACAATTTGGAAACAAACCAGTTACAAAACATAGTGTTTATGGAGATGATTCTTCTAAGCTAGTTGCAAAGCAGTATGCTGGAAACTTGGGAATTAACACTAAATTCAGCAATTAAAGAAGTAGTTTATGAACAATTTAAGTTTTGTTGCATGGTAAACTTGTAACACTAGCATACTTTGAAGAACTGCTTTCCGATTGAAGTTGAGGAGGGATTGTTAATTGCTAAAAATATCGGTCTCTTGGTTCTACTGTCTTTGTTTAGGGTAATACAAGCATCTCCCCTAGGATGCCAAATGTGCTGCCATTGCCAAAATTATAAAAAAAGCTCTCAATGTTTATAGCTGACACTACTCGGCTCTGGGCTGGATCGAGATCTTGGCCCATGGGCCCATTCTCAATTAGTCTTCCTGGACTATGTTTCTTACCATCCCAAAATACCCCTGCTGGCATAAAAATAACTAAGTTCCAGTAGCGAGTCATATGTTGGAATGTTAGGATGTGGAATTTACTTATTCAAAAATTATTATTTTTAAGTCCGGTAATTTACTTATTCAAAAATTGTTTTTTTAAAGTCTGACAAATTTGGGAAGAACATTTAAAAGTCTTGGCAACTTATAAAATTATTTAAAAGTGATTTTAAAGTCCGATGAGTTTTAAAAACATTTGAAAGTCTTCGTGACTTATAATATTTAGGCATTGGGCTTTAAAAGGGCACGAGATCTTCTGTTCCTTTTTTTTTCTCTATCCCAATTCCCAAAATATTGAAGGTTGTTAGATTTTATTTTTAGATTCTCATATCTCGAAATACTCACATGATCTATCGAACTTTAGTGCATTAGGGCAAAAGAGACACGGTTTTTGGGATAGAGAATCTCCAATCGATTGAATTTACTTCGTGTTTAGTCCCTCATTAATGGGGTTTGAGAGGGATAGGTTGGTTACATACCTAATCTTTGGCTCTATTCCCATAAGCGATTGTTTCCAAGTTTGAACCTACAATCGAAAGATTATTAAGTTTTGAGTATTAACTACTTTGCCAACAAGCTCAATTGGGCATTATGCATTGTGATATGTGGTTGGAAAATAAGAGAAATGGCATTTACACCATTTGAGCAAGATTGTCAACTTATAGCAATTTGGTGTCAACAAGTTTACTAACACTTAAAACATACTATAACTTGTAGGGTCCTTTAGAATGAATCAATGAAAATTAATTATAGAGAGGTGAGATTTGCGAAGTAGTCAGAAAAACACAAAACGGAGAGAGAACGAATTGGGTGAAAGAGAAGGTTAATTGAGTTAGAATATTGACAGTATGAATAGTCTGTATTGAGCTCTCTAATCTGATAATGCCCAGAAGTATGACTATTCCTCCTATTTATAACTCTCAGAGCAGCTCTATTAGGATTAGGATAGGACTCCTTAAGAGATATGATCAGATTATGAAAGGTGATTTCGGAGAATCAAGGGACTCTATCTGAAAATCGATCAAATAGTGTTCTACTCCAACTCAACTAGGTCATCCAACAGGTGCCCCGTGGGTACCCGACCCGTTTCGGTCAAGCACCCGACCCACTCGGGTCAAGTGACTCGAGTGGGAAGGTCCTGTAGTTCAACAAATTATTTTCTTAGCCACCAAACCACATGCCTCCTAACGTCCCCCGTACAGGATTGTACTGCCATTGTTTTCGTTGTCTTTGGGACGGTCTTTCGATTCTTAGAGGAATCTTAATCATATAGTCAGTGCTATATCTTGGCTGCTTAGTCTGTGCTGAGTCACATTATCTGTGCTATGTTACAGTATTTTGGTATTCAGAGCTACGTTACAGTCGGTGCTGTCTTCACGACCCGTGCCGTGGAAATAATACAGTCTGTGCTGTTTTCATGGTATGTGACATGGCAAGCAGTCAGAACTACTGTCATAGCCTGTGCTATATTTCACAGTCTGTGCTGAGGGAGGTCTTCATTCATAGTCAGGGCTACGGTTCATAGTTTGTACTATAGCATATCATGCATTTCTGTATGGTGAGTAGCAACATTGGTTGACTAAGCAACTGGAGGTCCCGGTAGCTCGGATTCAAATGACCCGAGTTGGTTGAGCCTAGGTTCCCCTGTAGCTGAAACAGTTATATTTAAACCAGCATATCTCCTCTCTATCCTTCTGGCGTCTGGGCTAGTAACTTTACCTAGCCGAGTTATTGAGGATCCCAGTAGCTCAGATGCTCACCACCTCGAGCGAGTTCAATGTAGGTCTTCACAGAGTTCAAGGCACATAGAGTGTGACTCTTTGATAAGATGCAGTTTCAAGCTCGCCAAACACTTCAAGCCACTTGAGTACTCTACTCGAGTAACTCGAATAGGTGCCGATTATGATTGCCATATTCTTGTTTTGCTCGGATAGTACTCTTTACTCGACCCTCCCGAGTTGAATCGGGGCAATCAGTTTATCCGTGCCAACCTGTTTATCGAAGAATTTATCCAGATTTAAGCTACTTAAAACACATTACTTCCTTAGCGCAAATGTTTGTTGGTGGAATCATCATCCTCCTTTATATTCGACTGTTCTTCTGGGATAAGATATCCATCTTGAGCAACCACTACATCGTTTGTTTGGATATGTTAATATCATATGAGATTTTCTTAATCAAACCATCTACATAACTTTTATGGAAAAAAAAACACCGTGTAATATATTTTTACATGCTGTTCAATGCACTTTTAAAAACTGTCTAGTGTCTTTTGCATTTGCATAGTGTTCTTTAGTAACAAATTTACTTCACTTTATAGTGTTACTAAACTTATCCTTTTGATATTATAGCATTATTACTATTGTAGTACTGGAGCAAAATTGCCAAAATGGCAATTATAGTTGGAGATGCTCTAATTAGAGTTTCCTAATGTCAATCTTTTTTTTTTCTTTTTTCTTTCCCAAAGCAGCCAGTGCCTTGTCTTGTTGTGCAGGAAAACTATTCAAATCACTGAATTAATCCTTTTGTTTAGAGACTCCACAGTTTAGTCACCTTAATACACCAAATTGGTTATTTGATAGTGACTCATGTTGAAAAATCATAACTCATTGACAATTATACATGAGTTTTTCCACAATTTTTGTAGCTTTCAATGCTCCAAAAAGTGAAATGGTAAGTAATTTCCTAAATTTCTGAGTACATATGAAGTCCAAGTTGTGAATAATTACTGCCTCATTTGAAAATCGACAGGGGCGAATCGAGAGGGGCGGGCAGGGGCAGTCGTCGGTTCCCTCAATTTCTGAAAATTTATCGTTTTTATATATTATTATATATATAAATAGGTCTTTTAGTATTTTTTATTTTTATGTATTAATTTATATTATTTTATGTATAAATAGATCTTTCAGTGTTTTTCAATATTTAATAATCTTTTGTCCTCCAGAGGATTCTGATTAAATTTTCCATCGTTTAAGTGCCGTTTGGCTGTGGTTTTCTTTTAAAGACTTATTGGCTTTTTAAGAACAAAAGAATCAGAAGTCAATGGCTGGTTTGGTCATGCAAAAAGTTAAAAACCTGTTGTTTGTCAACCAATAAAAATTAAAAAGTCATTTGAAAACCTTAACAAGCACGCGCTTTACCCTTTTGCCCTCCCGAGGAGTCTGATTAAAGCCTGTTTTCCATCCGTCAAGCCCTGTTTGGCTATGGGTTATTTTTAGACTTTTGGCTTTTTAAGGACAAAAGCATTAGAAGCCAATGGCTTGTTTCGTCTGAATATAAACCTCTTCTTTGTCAACCAATGAAAATTTATAATAGTCATTCATAAACCTAACGTGCCAAATGCAATAGGCTCTTTATATTTGGTGGCTTTACACAATAAAGTCAAAAAATTTAAAGTTCAGCCAGACACTCTCATTTAAGTTCAGAGATTTGGCTACAGGAGGATATAGGCAGCGTTTGGGATACTTAATTAAGTTATTGTTTGTTGCTTTTTTATAAACACTGAAACTTAGGTCCCGATTGGTAACTAGCTTAAAAGTTTTTTTTTTTTTTTTGTATTTTTAGCCAAAAAGCTAAATTAAGTTCAAAGTAGATTATTTGGTAACTTATATTTTAAACTAATTTTTTTTAAGTTGGTTATCTGGTAAAAACTAGCTTTTTTACTTTTTGTTTAAAATCGATAATTTTTTTCTTCGATTTATTTGATATGAACAATTATATTAGTTGGTAATATTAATAAACAAGTTATAAATAAAGAGTATTATTGTATTTTAAAAGTGATAAGAGTTTAAATATGATATTTTTAGAGTTTATGGTTTGATTTAATTTTTTAATTTTTTAGTTTTTTTACCTATTTTGTCAAACGGGCAGACAATTTTAATTTTTTAACATTTTTAAATTAAAAAATTAAAAAATCAAGCTGTCAGTCAGAGCCTTAAAGAAGCTGAATTGATTGTATAATGGGTTTTTTTTTCAACTTTAAAATTTGTTTTGAACGTGAATAGTCACAACCTGTTTGGTTTAGTTTTTTTTTAAAAAAGATTTTTACTTTAAAGTCTCTTAAAAAAACTTAATTATTTAGTCTTTCACGGTAATTAATTTGTATTTTTCATATCTACTTTTTTATTTAAAAAATTAAAAAATTTAAAAACTTACAAAAAAAATTAAGCCACACCGACTTAGTAAACAAAAAATTAGGAGCTCATTATTTATAAGTATAACATGACTTATAAGCTCGTGTCACTCAATATTTTTTGTTTTTTTTGTTGTAACGTCTAATTTGCCTAATCTATTTGGTTTTCTAAACTTATTTGGGATTTCTAAATTTTTTATTTTTTATTTTTTAAGAACGAAGTAGACATTTTTTTTTTGTAAAGAGTATTATTATTATTTTGTAAAGTAACTTTTTAAGTTTGTTTACAATGGAAATAGATTTTTTTCCCTATAGAAACCTAAATAAAGAATCCAAATGAACTTGTTTGTCAAAACAAAAAATAGTACGACTTAAAAGTAAAACCTTTTTAAAAAAAAGTTACGGAAAAAAAGGAAAGCCAAACGGGCCTAAAAGTTGTGTCTTTTTGGTCTGCTTTCGGAGAAAGGAAAAGTAAGGACCACTTCCCATCCAGAATTAACACCTCGTAATGCTCTGTCGCGCGGGCCATCGAAAGTGTTTTTTTTTTTTTTTTCCGTTCTGTACAGCTAAGATTCTGTTTGGGATGTGTAAAAAAATTAGCTTTTTTATTTTTTTATTTTTTTAGAAAAAGAGGAATAAAAATTTTAGATTACTTAGAATAATTATTTATAGTAATTTTTTTATTTTTTTATTTTTATTAAAATGTTAAATATGCTCTTATTTTTTGTTTTTAAATTATAATATTTAGAATATTAATACGATTTTTTTTTATTTTTGTGAGGAGAGTTTGTTTTTCTTAATAGAGAGTATTATAATAATTTTATTTTTAAAAAATTTAAAGTATTTGAGATGTGTATAAACTTTTTTAAAAAAAATAAAAAATAATAATAATTGGCTTATTAGATAAACTAAATATTATAACTTAAAAGTTACTTTTTTTTAAAAAAAATATTTTTTGAGCGAAACCATTCAGGACTAAGAATCCTCCCGAAAGGAATAAGGAAAAAAAAAAAAGAAGTAATAAAGAAGGAAAGTGAATGACCTTTTTGACAGTGGTCCCAAATATAAAAGCCTATTTTTTTTAAAGGGACCGGCATGTCTCTAGTTTAGTAATAGCTAAGCACTTGTTTGGGATATTTAAAAAATTTGATTTTTAAAAATTTGATTTTTATTTTTTTAAAAGAAAAATAAAAAAATTAGATTGTTTTAGATAATTTTTTGTAATAATTTTTTTTACTTTTTATTAAAATATCTAAAATGTTCTTACTTTTAACTTTTAAGTTGTAGTGTTTGGGATATTGATATAAATTTTTTTATTTTTTTTAGTAGGGTTGACTTTTTTATGTAAGTATATTATAGTAATTTTATTTGAAGAAAATTAAGGTGTTTAAGATATGTATTGTCTTTTTTTTCTTGAATTAAGAGATAAAAAAAATTAATTAGTTTTTTAAAACCAAATAGTCCGGCTTAAAATTTGATTTTTTTTTAATAAAAAATTTAACTTAAAAATTATTCCAAACAGGCCCTGAATGTGTCTAATTTGGCTTATCTGATATTAAAATAGGTCTATTTTGATAATTTGATATATTTATTTATAGAACAACATTGTAGAAAGTAAAATTGATCAAATATCGTTAAAAATGTGTTTAAAAAAATTAATTGTGAAGTCCAAATGCCATTCATTTTTTAATATAAATTGCAAGTTGTTTAAATATTTAATAATATTCGACCGAGCTGATTTGCAAAAAATATCTATACATTAGCTATACATTAAAAATAATAAAATAAACAATTTGAATTGTTAAATTATGTATATTTTAGGCTCAAAATAAGCCAAATTTATAATAAATAAAAGACTTAAAAAATACAAAAATCAAAAATCAAACCATTCATACTTCTATGGGTTTCAAACCATATCAACTCAATTTTTATTAATTTAATTTGATTTAATTTAATTCTATTAAATAATTAATTTAATTTTAAATTTAAAATATTATAACCAATTAAAATTAATTCTATCCTAAATTTAAATACCAAATCAATTAATGCGCAGCCTTCTCTTTTTCTTTTAAATTACAGTCCCATCACATTTATTATTCATAATGTACAATTTTGCATTCAAATTATCCATCCCTTTATTAGTTATCTCTATCGTGCATTCCCATTCCTGACGATTATATATTTTTTTTTGACAAATTTGATAATTTTCATTTGACATATTTATTTATTTTTTTAAATTTAAATTTTTGAATAGATTCATGGAAATTTATTAAACAAAATACATATTATTCAATGTAAAATTTTGTAAACAAAAAAAAAACTCGGAAATTTTGATTTTTTAATTTTGATAGAACAAATAAAATTTTTGTTTCCCAAAAAGATAAAGTCTATTAGTATTATTTAGTTTTGAAATTAATTTTTTAATAAAATTGAAAATTTTATCATTTTTAATATATTGAGAAACTTAATAATTTTTAGTACTTAAATCGAGATTTTAAAATTTTAACTTTATTTGTAAGCTTTAAAAAGAAAAAAAAATTGCCAAACACTTGCTTTTAGAGAAACGCCGATTTAAAATATATAGATTTTTCAAATTGTAAATGGCATTACTATTTACACAATAAAATATTGCAAAATTAAGAAATTTTGTAAAGCAAGAAAATTCTCAAGTGGGTAGTAGAGATATTCCTTCATTTATTTTTTTACGTCATTTAATGCTGAATATGAATTTTGGTTGATAAACTTCCATGACTAAGTTTTAAAAATTATAATTATATTTATATATATATATATATATATATATATATTAAAAGTTATGAAATTTAGTTTTTTTTAATTGAAAATGTAAAAGTTATGAAATTTAGTTTTTCAATTTTTAATTGAAAATGTAAAAGTTATGAAATTTAGTTTTTTTTAATTGAAAATGTAACTCTTCCTACAAACTACTTTATGGGTATTTACAAATAGGGCCTTATCTTTAACAAAATTTAACAATGTGACCAATCTTATAAATTTTCTAACTAAAATTAATGATTAATTAACTTAATTTAATCTAATTGGTATAATTTGAGAAATTGGCTTTTCATGGAAAATTTGTATAATCTAATCATATTTTTAACAAGATAATTTTTCTTTTTTACTTTGAAACTCAAAACTTGGTGAAATCGGCTTGAACTCTCTTACTCAACAATAATTATGTTGGAATTTTAAAGGCTTAAATTCCCTATGCAGCGAAAACATAAGCATAGACTACAATCCACACAACTCAAATAGAAAACAAGATCATAAGAACACGAGAATTTACGTGGTTCAGCTGACTGCCTATCTTCACGGGAGAAGAAACAATCCACTATTAAACAAATAAGGATTATAAGTTTCACTCTTAACTACACGAACACTGTGTATAGCCTCAAACTTGAGTTTCTCTCGTTTCTCTATACTCTCTTTAGTCTCTCTCTGAATCTCTCTTGAGTATTAGACGACCTCTTAGGTTTTTATAAACATAAAACTTTTATATATATTAAGTTTTCTAGATTAAAACAAACCCTAGCCACCTTCAAAACGAACGACCCTCGAATAGTTCGTTCGAACGGTCTGTTGGGCGATATTTCATAACTCTCGGTATCTCCACATGCAAACACCACCGCTCGAGCGGTGAAAAGACTGCTGGAGCGGCCAACCCTAGACCTGGGTTTTTCCTCCCAAATTCGAGACAAAACCAACAAATTATTTGGTGTTCTTGGAATATTACATGGTAATCTTATATAGTATTTTTTTGCAATATTGTAATGACACATTTTATGATTAGGAATATAATAATAACTTATTTTTATTAAGTAATTAAAAGATAAAAAATAACTCGTATAATATAAGTTGTGATTATTTATTTTTTTAAAATGCCTAACATCACAAATATAATACTCTAACAACATATTTGCATATAGGCACCACTATTTTAGTTTTTGTCTCTTAAAATAAATATTTTCATATTTATATCGCAAAATTAATATTAATTATCCGGTGGATTAGAAAATATTAATCCATCATTTATAATATTAATAATACTGAAGAACAATCTCTAATTTATTGTATTAATAATATCATACTCTCTTGATATTATTAATATTAGATTCTAAATTATATTATCTCCTTACTTAACGGTTAAAAATAAATCTATAACTTTTAACTAATTTTTTATCTCATCATAACCAAAAGCAAACCGAATTTTTTCTGTAAATATAATTTATTCTATAATTTCTTAATATTAAAATTATATATATATATATAATTTATAATATTATTTATTTCTCCTATCTTATTAATTCTATTCAGAATTACAAACTAACCCTAAAGTATCTAATAATTTGCCACTGATATGTCGGGGCTCAGCTGCTCAGAGCTTTTGTTCTCCACCAGACAACTGTGATGGTGAGATTTTAATATGAGCTCCTCTCTTTTGCACAATGCCTCGTTTGGTAGGTAGTTTTAAATTATTATTTTATCTTTTTATTTCAAGTTTTAAAAAACATTAAAAAGCCACCTTGTTTTATTTTTACAGGCAGTTTAAAGTTGTTTTCATTAAATAAATTTTTTTATTTATTTAACTTGAAGACCAAAAATAATAATGTGTTTATCTGACAATATGACTTTAAATTAGTGGCGTGGGCGGATTGAGTTAGGCTGACCAGATGAAAAATTTTCAATTAACTCATCTTTGGTGGCAGGTCATTTTTTCAATTCACATCCAATTCACTCATCATCAAAACAAGTGGGTTGGATGATTATTTTGGCACTTTTAACTCGCAATTTAGGTGGTTTGTCAGTTTCAAAAATTATAAAATTTTAATATTATTTTTTAAAAATTTGTTTCTAAAAATTTTAAATATATTATAATTTTTTAAAAAAATTATATTTAATACGTCAAGCAAAATACTAACTAAACATAATAGAAATAATTCAATAATAATAGCATATTTAAATATGTATAACAATAATATTTGCATTACATACTTATTAAAAAAAATATTCACAATATGTAAAGTAGCAATTAAAATAATAAATATTTTAATATATTCTTTATGAATTATAAGAAATTATATAAATAAAAATATATATATAAGATTGAGATTCGTCGTATATAGAAACACAATAAATAATATTTAATATATATTTTGGACGAATTTAGTTGATAACGGGTTGAAGAAATATAACTCGCAACCAACTTATCCTCTTTATTTTTTTTACTCAATCCATTCACCCACACAACCCGCACGAATAGGATTGGGTTAGGTTGGGTTGGGTCGGCGAGTTGGAGCGAGTTGACGAGTTAATCGCATACCTCTACTTTAAATCATTTTTTTTACTTTTTTAAGACTTTAAGCCACATAAATAAGAAAATTCACATGGTTAAATATAAGAATAATTAAATAACACTAATGGGGTCGGGCAAAGTGTGATAGAGCACCCGACCCAACGAGGTTAATCGTATCCAACCACGTGAGTTGATCGAGCTGGAGGGTATGCACTTAGGTTGCTTTTATCGAGCGTTTAGTGGTCCAACCGAACGCTTGAAAACAACCGAGCGAATGGAAGGTTGAGTCGCCCTGCAATTCCCTTCGATAACTTAGTCCTTGCTCCCATCAGTGCAGATTAATTAAGATTTATGGTGATTACTCGACCATGATTTTGGGGGATCTAACTCAATCATCATGAAGCTCTTTTATAAATCAAGGTAGGCATTCCTAGTGTCCGGTATATGAAATATTCATCTTTACATTTAGTTAATTATTATTGAATCAAAGGACTGACTTAAGCATCAGAAAGAATTTGGCCAACACCTCACCGGTATTAGTTTAACTTTTCAGGTCCGCTCAGCAAACCTGGAGAAGCTACACCCTAATCAATTGATTCGAATCCATTATTGAGGTATCATCAAATACATACTAGAAAAACTTTAAAACATGAGTCAAATGAGATCAAAATTTGCCTAAAAAGTTAGAACTAAGTTTGCAAAGGAGAGAACATCAATAGCATCTTGAGGGAGTTTGGTGTGGCTTTTAAAATTATAAATTTATAGGTTTAAGTAATAAAATTTGTGTTTATTAATTTAGAATTAGAAGATACTAAGCAAAAAAAATTATAAACACACTTGTTTAGTATTTTTAACTTTTTTCTAAACTATAAATTAAAAATTAAGCTCAAACAAATACCATCGTTGTTGACGAAAAAGGAGAGGGTTGAGGGAGGATTAATTTTTACATGGTTCGGAATCACGTGGTTTTGGACAATCTTAATTACATACTGATGTGGAATTCAAATACTTAGTGATAAATTTTAGGCCATGTTTGGGTTATCAAAAAAATTGATTTTTTTTACAAAAAATAGCTTTCAAACTATACTCTTTAGTTTCTTTGAAAAATCAACTAACTTTCTTTTATTTGTTTTTCAAAATAAAAAATCTATGCATACAGGAAGCACACTATTTCTTTTTTAGTAAAATAATTGTTGGAATCTATGAATTTTATTGGCAATTGAAATTCAGATTTCACTAGCTGGATCAATTACAATTGAATTGGCCATTCAATTGCAATTGAAGCCTGGAAACCAACAGCCATG